>JAYDZG010000023.1:9859654-9871383 GCA_034509265.1 Microcambeva bendego
TGTGTGTGTGTGTGAGAGAGGTGGAGGACTGTAGTAACAGTAGGAGACAGAATGATGAGGTTATTACTTCTTATAATCACTCTGTAGTGCTGAAATTCATCCCTCAGTGTTTCACTCATCACCTCACACTTCCTGTTTCACCTGAGTCACACGTCCAGATGTGGTTCCAGGTTAGAACGCTCGGAGGTCCAGGTGTTGGAGGTACGGGAGAGGCTGAGGGTGTGTGTGTTACTCACTGCAGGTTCCACTGCTGAACATGGGCTGGGTCTCGAACATCATCTTGTGGAAGAGCAGAGCGACGGGTCGGTACTCCAGACGGTTCTTCAGCAGGTAGCTGTAATAGTGAACGTACCTGCGCTGACTCGGGATGGTCACGCCCTGGACCAGAGGGGGGAGAGAGAGTGTGTGAGAGAGAGAGTGTGTAAGAGAGAGAAAGTGTGTGTGTGTGTGAGAGAGAGAGAGAGAGAGTGTGTGTGTGAGAGAGAGAGTGTGTGTGAGAGAGAGAGAGAGTGTGTGTGTGTGTGTGTGTGTGTGTGTGGGTTTGGGGGTGACTGTGTGGTGCGGAGCTCTATTAAAGGTCATTTTTGTTTTTCAGAGCTCTCACTTTAGACAACACGCTGGTCATCTTGTCCACAGTGGCGCCGGACGCCGGACGCTATTACGCCCAGGCGGTTAATGACAAGAACGGCGAGAACAAAACCAGCCAGCCGGTCATTCTCAATGTGGAGAGTGAGTATCGCAACAGACCCACGGCGCCTATATATGTTCAGATCTACTGTCAGGTCACATGATTACTGCCGCCAGACGGGCTCGGGGCGACTCAATGAGGTCCTGGTAGGTACATAGCTATCCAGAGCCATGCTGACTGCAATGCTTCCAACGGCTGCTGGTAGGGGAGTGTGGAGTGAACACGACCATGCAGGCATTCCTACTGATGTTCAGTCGGGTTCAGTTCTATGAAACCAGGGGGTCAGGGTAGTACAACAATTTGGGACTTTTAGGGCTAGGTGACCTTTTGTTGTGTCTGTGATTAGTTCTCAGACCCATAACAGGAGCAGAGGACAGCGCCATAGATAGCACTGAGGAGGATTTGGATCCTAGAAGGGGATCACTAATGTGGATTTTTTTACAGAAGTGGAAAGTCCGACCCCTAAACAAACGACTGGAATTTGCAATTTTCTAGTTGATCATTTTTTATTACCGTTTTCATGAGACAGTGGCGATTTTTGCAAGTTTACGGATCTTTTCTTTTAATGTAAATACCAATGAAAGCTAAAAAATATGTTGATATTATCTGAAGGCCGCTCCTATTGATGTTTCACATCCATAAACATCCATCCACAGACATAAATGTCACTGAAAGTAGTTCTTTTGTTGTATTCGGCTGCTGTGTAATTTGATCTCATGTTTAATTTGTACCATCCTTCATGAAAACATGGCAACCCGACTTCTCCGTGGAGCCAGAGTGGGTTGGCGCTTCCACACGCCTAAAACGATTCCCCCTTCTCAGCACCGTAAACTGCCCATGTGTGTTTAAAAATATATGTCATAATTGCATGTGCTTGGTCCCACCATCTGTTTGTGCTTTGCAAACTGTCACTAATTCCCCCCGGCGAATGACTCTGCCAGACTTCATTATATGTGAAGCGACTGTCATGCCACGCGGGCCTCATTTTTGGGTGATAAAAAATGCCCTGTGATCCTTTTTTTCCAAACGTGTTTTAATTACAGACGAGACTTCCAGCCTGTGTAGAACCGTTTGAAGAATGAGTTAAACTGATGAACACAGAAATGATAGGACAGTATGTAAACTGCACAAAAGGGGCAAAACAATATGGGCAGGGGACTAATGACGCTATCAGAGTGGCGCTTGGGTGGCACAGTGGTGGCTCCAGGGGTTTGAATCCCAGTACTGTTACTACACACATGATTGGTTATGTCGACGGCATGAGAGGGATTGGCAACCTGTCCGGTCAATGTTATTTCATTCTGCCCAGTGTGTTTGTAAAAAACTGCTCACTGTGCCCTTACTAGTAGGGATGTAACGATACACCGTACCCACAATGCGATATAGTTTACGATATGATTTTTTTCTTCCGATTTTTTAAAACAAAATGGTATGGAAGAAAAATTACGACAAACTTTCTTTCGAAAAAAAGAAAAATATGTATATGTGAGACTGCATTATTTATCTAAACAATGGGTGTCTAACAAGTCCTCTTTTCAGCTGTTTGGACTATCTAGCCAGGATGACCCGGACCACCAATGAAGATCCCTGATTGGTAGTTAGGGAGCAGCATGTGCAGAGTGAATAAGGGAAATTGGTACTAAACAAACCCTCTTTTCAACTGTTCGGAACTTGCCATCGAATTTAGGATTATATCTATAAATATTCTATATATCGTGATCCTACATGTACCTCCTGTGCCCTCTAGTGTCAATCCATTGATCCTCGTCGACTCCAGCAAACTGGGTTTTACTCGCCGTCCATAATCCCCGTTCCTCAGGCGCACAAGTGTGGTTGATGCCGCTCGCTCAGGCCCAGTCCCACTGACAGAGTGATTAAGCTGGCGTGTCGAAATTAGCCCCTCTGTCTACAATAGCGACAGATGAAAAGAAACGATGCAGGAGGGAGGGAAAAGAAAGAGGGAGGCCGGACGAGACCCACCTGCTTGACGGGCAGAGTAGAGGGCAGATAAAGTGTGGCAGGGGATCGATACCTGGGCCGGTGCCTTGTTAGAGCCGGTGAGTGAGTGCGGTGCATTTAATCACTATGTCTGCACCTCTCAATCAGGCTTCATTCAATAGCTCGGCATTGTAATGATGTTATTACCGGGCGCCGTGAAGGCACAGAGTTTTGCTTTATTGGCAAAGCACAAAGACGGGTCAAGAGTGGTGCCAATTATGTGCACAATGGTGTAATGGTCGTTGTTGTGTGCTAAAAACACGCGTGGACTATTAGTGTAAAAAATTATAGTAATGATGGCGGATAATGCACCGTTCACCCTACATGGATCATCAGGCTAGCATTCGAAACTGCCCGCCATCTAAAGAACAGTATCTGCAGCAGACACGGTTCTGCTAGGGCGGGACTATGTATGTGGGGTCTTCAAACACCAACTAGTGGACAAATTGCAACAACAGCGGATGAGAACGTCATGGGGCTAGGGGAAACCAGGGGGTGGAGTTCGAAAATCAAGTGCGGGGGAATAATATAGTTTCTATCGAAATGCCCCTGCTGTAGGGTTGCCAAATCCATTCCGATTCATTGATTTGTAAACCTTGCTTTTTTACATGGATTACCCACTGTTGTGCATTTTTTGGGACGTTGTGTTATCAAACCCCCTGTCACTCCTCGGGTTCTTTTTCCTGACAAAACGTGCTTTCGGAGACCAGGCTAATTCAGTCGTGTGATAGATGGTCTATTATGTGACCCCTATCGCTGAACCACAATGGCTTTTGCAGACTCCCCTTTTGCAGAGGATCCAGATGTGTAGTGTGACCTGTTCAATGACCTCGCAACTCTCTAACATTTTACATTTGTTACATTTTTTATATGTCGTGTAGTGTTAAAGATCAGTAATTATAAATTTGAAAGGGTATTTGTTTGCCTGCATGTTTTTATGTAGCCGACAAAGTTTCTAAAAGGCATCGCTTATGATAGGACACAACCCCGATTTTGTCCAAGGAGTGTTTTTACATGTAGCATAAACCTAGCATAGGCGAGGTGTGAAGATCAGGATTGGCAGAATTAGAGTAACGACATCTACAAAGCACAACAACCATTTCTTTCTCTTGGCAGATGTGGGTGGGCCTGCAGACCCCATCGCTCCCACTATCATCATCCCACCCAGGAACACCAGCGTGATGGTCGGGACGTTCGAAGTCACGCTGGAATGTGTGGCCAACGCAAGGTCCGTGCATGTCTATCAATATATAAATATTTTCAGCATTCAGCAGACGCCTTTATTTAAAGCTTAAGGACCCAACAGTGGCACTATAGCAGTGCTGGGGCTTGAACCCATCACTAGTCCAGTACCTTAACCACTAGTCAGTTCTGGTTCTTCTTCTCTTTTCAGACCCCTCATTAAGCTCAGCATGATGTGGCGTAAGAATGGCGTGGTGGTCAGTCGAGGTCTGAGGGACTTCGGTCGGAGGCTGACCATCAGCGGGCCGGTCGTCGGTGACAGTGGCTATTACGAGTGTGAAGCATCGCTACGCAGCAGCAGCGTTCCAGCTGTTACCGCTGGAGCTTATCTGCATGTAATTGGTAAGTCTTTTATATATAAAAATCTTGCATTTGATTGGCTAGTCTAGCAGAGACAACCCCAATGTTATTCTCAATTCCTGAGCTGGCTGACAAGAGCCAGGCCTCTTCGATGCTTGTTTGTCCCCATGCGAATCCCCCTATCAGGCGATTTGACTGATGTCTGAGGTCACCTATCCTGAAACCATATCTCCACACCCTTTAAACACTGTCTGCCATTTAAAAATGGCAAGGCAGGAAGACACGATCCTTCAACGACGTCCAACTCCACACCCTTTCAACAATATGGGCCAATTATAAATAACAAGGCAGGAAGACCTGATCCCATAACCACCTCCCCTGCCAATCTCCATAACAAACGGACTCCTGAGGACAACTCATCAACCTTCCATCCCTCAGACACAGCAGCTATGCCTGTTGGATGACCATCCATATTCTAAAGTACTTTTCCAGAAAGCATTTGAAGAACCGACACGTCAGTCATCTGCATCATCCATGAATGGCAAGGCGCCAAAAATGCGATCCTGTAACCATGTCTCCTGCCAATCATCACAGAAGTCGTGTTATTTATCACCGAGCATTTTGCTTGCGGAGTGTATTCAGCCACAAAGCTAGTTTATTGTACCGCACATTACTTGAATAAACATAGCTCCATTTTCACTTTGTTGAATTTTGGTGAAAAATGACTCTCCCCGTCTGCAAACTTAAAATCGATGAATAAATTATTAAAAGCCACGGCTGGCAGAAATATACAAAGGAGTCACTTCTCATTTTTCCGTGTGCTGACATTTTTCCCATGCTCTGGGTTTATTATTCATGTTCATAGACTTGCGATCGGATTTTCAGGCTGGCTAACGTACCTTACCGAACAGTGTGGGGTGTTTTTTGTTCTGTTGTTCCTGTAGCCATTAAATTACAGCTCTGGAGACTGTAGGAGGGTGTTTTGGCAATTTAATAATGTGCGGTTCATAACCGTGAGTCACCGGGCGGAGTTTTTACTGTTTTTTATCGATTCCTGTATCGTATTGTACTCTCACTAAAAGGACTAGCTAGTTCACGGATGGTAATGAGTCACATTGTTATGACCAGATACTACACCTAGTTTTGATGATCCGTGAGCTGGATCTATACACCAATCGGACATAATTGCAACATTATTGCCGCCTTCCTAATATTGTGTTGGTCCACCTCTCTGCCCAAAAAGCCCTGGGACTGACGCTCTCTATTCTGACACCTTTCTATCAGAACCAGCATTCACTTCTTAATCATTCTGAGCTCCAGTAGCTTGTCCCGGGAACACCCCACAAGACCCAGTCATTTTTCAACTTTGCAGATAAAATGTTTACCTACTACTCAATATATCCCACCAACTAACAGGTGCCGTGATGAAGAGATTTTCAGTGTTTTTCACATCACCTGTCAGTGCTCAGCTGGGAACATGACTAGAAATGTCCCATGAGTACCACTCTGACCCCTGAATTCCCCAGACTTAAACCCAGACGAGCATCTGTTGGATCACCTTGTTCATTTACTCTTTGGATCCTCCCCACTCCCCATCCAGCAGTCAGCAGCACTGTAGTCAGCATGGCTACAGATATTGAGTCACTCCTGGTCAGCGGTTCCTCTAGTTAGGAGCTAGTGGACATAATAATGTGATAGTGTGTGTAGACATTTTTTTGATTGTGTTCATTAACCTGAGAGTATTTTGGCTGCTCTGTACAGAGCACCCTCAGTTCGTGAAGGAGCCAGAAAGACACATCACCGCTGAGATGGAAAAGGTGGTGGACATCCCGTGCCAGGCCCGCGGTGAGTGTACACAAACTCAGGGCTAGACGCTAATCTGACCGTGTCAAGGATTATAAGGATTATGATGATATTGAACTTCTTAAAAAAATCCACTTGAAACTGAGGTCAGGCCTCTGTACAGGTCACTGGAGCTTCTTTATAATATTCTTTATATTTATTAGAATTATTTAATAATGGAGTTAATAATGAGGTGTAAACAACGATTAATGGGATTTTTTAACAGGAGGGTCAATGTCTATATCTTAGACAGTCATGGGATGGGAAAGGGCCTTCCCTAAACTGTTGCTGCAACTGCTCATGACCTGCGCCTGTACTTTTTTTTTGTATCTCCAGTATGTGAAGACTCGTCACTCTCAATCCTTGAGATAAACAGGCTTTAACAACCACATCCATTGCGAACAAATATTTAATGATGTAACGATGCACCACAATAGAATCGATTCATTCGAGGCATGATTCAAATCGGTACTCGTGTTTAATGAATCGATATTCGCTTTAAACAGCAGAAAGCACTGCCACAATTCACTGAGCCAATTTAGGCTTCATTCAAAGTACTTTCAAATAGTTTGGACCTATGTCAGAAATGGAAGGCCATTCATTTTTAAGATTAATAAAAGATCCTAAAATTATAATTAAGATTTGTTTTAAAAAATCGGGAAAAATCATCTCATGAATATACCGTGAGAAGAGAGTTTACATCCCTGCAGATATATAAAATCAACCTAAAATAAAAAAAATGGATGAGAAGGCATTTTGTAAACTACAGTGGGACCAGATTGCACCGAACAAATCAGAGATGAGTTAGGATGCATTGGGTCACGTAAGAAATCATGAAGAAGGTCGCGTTGTCACGGCGACAAGTCCCGGGTTCGATCTTCAGTGCGGCGGCCCACTTTTGTGTGGAGTTTTCAAGTCTCCGAGCCAGTCAGGTTAATCGGAGACCCCGACTCGTCCTATGGGTGAGCGTGCGTGTCCGGCTCTTAATACTAAAATTCCTTGAAGCCTGATTAGCCTCATTAAGTGCCGCTTTATCTAACTGGACATTATTGTGCAGTCACAGTAGAGTGTATCACAAAACGTTAGCCCCACGTGTGTGTATGAGCAGTTAACGGCTAACACGTTGCTTTTTACCTTCAGGTGTTCCTCAGCCGGATATGGTTTGGTACAAGGACGCTGTTCCCATAAACACCGTGAAGACTCCGCGCTACAGGGTCCTGGTGGGTGGCAGCCTGCAGATCAACGGCCTCCTCCCAGACGACACCGGGATGTTCCAGTGCTTCGCCCGGAACCTGGCCGGAGAGATTCAGACAAACACCTACCTGGCGGTTACCAGTGAGTCACTTCACGAACATGAATTTGTTATTCAGGTCTTGCTTTACGTGTGGAGCTTTTTGTAGAAAATATATGGCGTCCACGTACTTTTGACCTTGTAGTGTCGGTCTGCAGTTGTGATGATGTAAACGGACACAAAGTCTCACATGCAATAGTCAACAGGCATCCATTAGTCAGTCATATTTATCCGGATGCGATGACACAAATCCTCACAGACACCTTCTAAAATCTTGTGGAAAGCCTTTCAAGAAAATTGGATTCTATTTTTGATGTAAAATGGCTTTTTTTAAATACCCGCAAGCAGACTTTGTTTCTTTATGTAAATGTATAGATCAGAGCGGGCCCGCGGGCCAAAGTTGGCCAGCCGTCTCTCTCTATATCAGTCGGGTCTACTTTTGTCAGATGTTTTTTTTAATCGATGTTTAACTTTGCTAGCTGCAATGACCACGTTTTTACACGTGTCAGCAGGGAGGGCTCAGCAGTGAAGCTCGGGTGGCCAGATTGGGCCGTATAGTTGTAAATTGGCAGCTTTCAAATGTAAATAAAAGCTATCGTTTTCTCATGCAACTGGAAGATATCCAAATTGTTCCTAAATCTTTCGGAGAGAATTTTCTGCTCTGTGTGTGTTTCTCTAAATCAATAAAAGCACCGTTCATGCAATATGAAAATAACCCAAGTTTTTAGTTTTGGCCAAGACTAAAATGTTCACTTCCTTTTTATATATATCCCACCTATTAACAATAATTAATAATCGTTCTTATTTACTTAACTGAGGAGGGGTCAGAATGATAAGCCTGGTCGGCGTCTATGTGTAAATCGTTAAGCCTCATGATAATGACCTACTACGGTCAGGTTATCCGGAGCCGTGCTGACTTCAGAGCATCCCTCAGCTCCGTAGTCAGGTAGTCTGGGGAATCAGGGGGTCAGGGTAGTACCCGGTCATGCTCGTTTTACCGATATGGGACATATCTAGTCATGTGACGTGTCGCATCATCTGGCTGGACTCATACACAGTGCCACCAGCTCTCGACAGTGTGTGTGTGTGTGTGTGTTATCTATCTCACTGATCTTCTGTCTGTCCCAGGCATCGCTCCGAACATCACCGCGGGTCCGACGGACAGCTCCGTGATCGACGGTACATCCGTCATCCTGCACTGCGAGACATCGGGGGCGCCACGGCCCGCCATCACATGGCAGAAAGGTCAGACGATAATCAGTCATCTGTCCTCGCTCGGCCGGGCACGGCCACCACAATAAAGCCGTTATCTATCAGAAAACCTTCCCTACTCCGATCCGTAAACAAAAGCGACGGGGTTTCTTCACCTCTCCTTCTAATCTCGTCATCTCCAATTCCCTTCTGGAATTCATCTGCCCTCACCATTCGGCACCATGGTGACACATCTGGAACGCTCTTTAGCGGTGGATTGCCTCGGAGGGCGATAAAGTGATCAATGTATTCCTCCATTGTACATTCCTCCCAATGTGGCGTAACCAATCCACTGCAGCGGACCCCAAAGGGGGGCGTATACTCTCCTGACCGATGCTTTCTGATTCTCAAATACTTCCGCAATCCTTCACTTCTCAGAGCCGCCCTAGGCAACCAAGGTCCTTACACAGTGTTAATATTCCTGAGAGCTTAGTCTGTTTTATCTCACCTGGCAGACTAGAGAAGCCCAATTTCTGTGCACACCCATGGAACGAATTGGAACTCCAGTTCTCTTCGAACCTTCCAAAATCAACTAACAGCTTTTCCAGGAAATTGGATGTTGTGAGAAATAAGCGATGTAAATAGACACAAATTTCCATATGAAATAAGCAGGCGTCCACATACTTTTGACCCTGTAATGTATTTATATGGAATATATTAATATATATATTAATGCCTAGTATTGAATAGAAAAGTTATCAGGCGTCCACATACTTTTGACTCTATAGCTTATATCTTGTGATGACGTAAATAGACACAAATTCCAATATGAAATAACCAGGCGTCCACATACTTTTGACCCTGTAATGTATTTATATGGAAGTGGACACAGATTCCCACAGACACCTTTCAAAATCATGTTCCTTTCCAGAAATGTATTTTTTCTTATATTAATGCCTAGTATTGAATAGGTTATCAGGCGTCCACATAATTTTGACTCTATAGCTTATATCTTGTGATGACGTAAATAGACACAAATTCCAATATGAAATAACCAGGCGTCCACATACTTTTGACCCTGAAGTGTATTTATATGGATGTTATGTGTGACAATGTTTATTTGTTAGAGAATAATCAGGCGTCCACATACTTTTGACCCTGAAGTGTATTTATATGGATGTTATGTGTGACAGTGTTTATTTGTTAGAGAATAATCAGGCGTCCACATACTTTTGGCTGCTTTATTTTTCTCTCCAGGTGAGCGTGTGCTAGCCAGCGGCTCGGTGCAGCTGCCCCGTTACACCCTGCTGGAGTCCGGCAGCCTGTTGGTCAGTCCCGTCCACCTGTCCGACGCTGGGACGTACACCTGCATGGCGAGCAACTCCCGCGGGATCGACGAGGCCTCCGCCAACCTGCTGGTGTGGGGTGAGCGCATCTGATTCCTTGATCCGGACAGAACGATTCGATGAATCGATTCTTCTCGATTGCAGACGGCGTGTAGATATTAAGTGTTCGTGTTTGTGTCCAGCTCGAACCCGGATCAGCAGTCCTCCTCAGGACCAGAGCGTAATCAAGGGCACCAAGGCCACCATGACCTGCGGCGTGACCCACGACCCCAGCGTCACCGTCAGGTAGCATTTCGTCTGACTTATATATATATATAGTGTACAAAAAGCTAGTGAGCTACCTTGCTGTCTTGCTGCCTACTCAGGGAACTATCTAATTAGAAAGCATTGTGATTTGAAGTTGCCAATGCACATCATTCAAACGCTATCTAAGCTAACACAGTTAGCATCATGCCATTCAAACTAATACAATGAGCTGGTGTCTTTACATGAACTGAAAATGGTTCCATTACAGACACATTTATGCAAACTAAACATTAAAGACTAAGCACCACCTAATATGAAAGTGTCAAACAAATAAAAACAGTGGAATTAGAGTTCACAGATCAGAAAATATTTGATTTTTTACAAAATGATTCAATCCGGGTTAAAACATTGTTGTTTTGCCCCGCCTACGCCGTTCAGGAACTGGCTAAGGGGTCATGTGTGTGACATAGATGGTGAACAACAACTCTATCTTTAATAAAATACATGATAAAATATTATTTTGATCATTAATTGTAGGACCACAGTTTTCAGTTTAATCAATAATAAAGTTTAGTAGGAATTCTGACGACCAGGTCTGGTTGCTCGGTGCTTTCAGGTTCTGTTTCTTCTCTCTCTGGCTCAAATCTGAATTGTTTAATTTGATATCCGGTCACCCTGAATTTTACTTAAGATTCATCTTCTTAATCATATTCAGAAATATAATCTGAAGAACCAGCGCTGGAAAATTCATCGTCTTCAACCCCTGATCCTAATTAGTGTCGGGGAGGGATGCTGGAGCCTATCCCAGCTCTTCAACGGGCGCAAGGCACACGGTAACACCCTTGACGGGGCGCCTGTCCATCGCAGGTTCCTACAGGACGATTCAGTATCTCCAATTAACCCGGTAGCATGTCTTTGGGCTGTTGGAGGAAACCTACGCGGACACGGAAAGGACCTAGATCGCCCCAGGACCTTCTCGCTGTGAGGCGACAGTGCTACCCACTAAGCCAACGTTTGTAATCCATCACGTTCGCATGTTAAACCGTTCGTAAGTCAGCGGACCTGTCAGGCCGTCTCTCGCTCATCCTTTCATCTCTGATTAACTGGACCTCAATAAAAAGTTGATTTAGCTGTCACCAGTGAAACGGATGAATATGTAAACAGAGCAATAACTTAGAGTCAAACTTTAATTAAGCAGCAGGCACTGGAGATTAAACAAGGGGGCCAGTGCAGCTACGATCGAAGTGAGCGTGTGTCCGCCTTTCAAAAGGTGGGAACAGTCACATCATCATGAGTATTATGGGATGCATGGGCAGGAAGAATGCCACGTAAACATCGGGCATGAGGATGTGACTCTAGACTTACACCACAGGACAGTTGCACACAGGGTACCTATTTGAATCGTGTAAAATGAACCCGCCGGGTTGCCAGGTACGTGATCTTCCAGCCAAATGTATGTAAATGAGGAGACGTCCTTCATTTTGGATTATTCATCGATGTTCATGATATAACGTAGGCTTCGTTTTAAAATGGCATTTTTACACAAGAAGGGAAATGTGCTGCTTTAATTATTTACATACATAAA
>JAYDZG010000023.1:9873246-9887981 GCA_034509265.1 Microcambeva bendego
TTAAAGGAATAAATAAAAAGAATAAATACAGAAGTGAGTGAATGAATATGTGGTTAAAAGAATGAATAAATGAGCGAGTGAGTGAAGGTGATTAAAGGAATAAATAAAAAGAATAAATTCTTATAAAAATAATCTACTCTGCAGCTATAACAGCCTCCACTCTTCTGGTCGTACTTATAAGACATGATGAGATGAGTTTACTCTCCTCTTGTGTCCACCAGGCACGTGTGGGAGAAAGGAGGTCTGGCCATCGATGTGAATTCCAGCCCGAGGCTGCGCGTGGACCCTAACGGCACCCTGCACGTCGCCCAGACCTGGTCCGGAGACATCGGCACCTACACCTGCCGAGTGACCTCCGTGGGGGGCAACGACTCACGCAGCGCCCATCTCAGAGTCAGGTCTCACCTCCTTTTTAATACTCCCCCAACTTCAGATATTTACTACACTGGTTTCATCAGTCCACAAGGTTATATAGAACCCCGTCATGGACCGCTTATGACCGCACGTGGCAGAAAACCGGAGCACCCGGAGTAAACCCCCGCAGACACCAGGAGAACATGCAAACTCCGGACAGAAAGGATTTCACTACCTGGACATCGAACCTTCTTGCTACCCACTTAGCCACCGTGCCTCCATCCCTTTTTCAATCTCTCAGACGCTCTCGGTACATATTTGGTGAGAAAGATTAGGCTCAATCTGTCCGGTAAATATTGAAACTGGGAGTAAGAGAGTGTCGCTTGTTTCATTTCATCGGTCTCGGATCTTGTCCCCTCGCAGGCAGCTCCCTCATGCTCCGGAGAACCCCGGCGCCAGGTACAGCATCACCGAGAGGCGCTCCATCAATCTGACATGGGCGCAGGCCTTCGACGGAAACAGCCCCCTCATCCGCTACGTCCTGGAGGTCTCGGAGAACAGTAAGCGGACGCGTATTCTTCTCCTAGCTGGTGAAGCTTAATTTTACCTGACCACTTTTGGGAGCGGGGTGGGGGTGGGGTGTTCGAAAACCTGTAATCCAGCCTACTAAGTCAGCTTCAAATATAAACGCTATACTCAGTGTAGAATGAGCAGAGCTGCCTTATTGAAAAAGGCAATCCCAGAATTCATTGCATTATAACCGCTTTCACACTAAGGTGAACACGGTGGCCGACGCGGGGCAAAAATTGTTGTTTTCACTTGGTAATATTTTTTTAGTTATTTGTAATGTGTATAATGGTGTAAAGGATTTATTCGTTTTCGGTAGACATTATTCAATTATTATTTGCCACATCGTCGCATTGTTTCGAATGGCATGGTGCTAATGCTAGTGAAATGGGAGCTAATCGCTACCTACATAGGTCTGAATAACCTGACTTATAAGCTGATGACTTATCAGAATCCTCACTAGTTAGACAGCTGCCAATGTAGACAGGGCAAGGCAGCTCACTGTGATTTTGAACACACCCAATTTTACATTTCCTCAGAGAAGCTACACCGTCAAGTCACTTTATTATGACCACTCCCTACTTGCTATGTGGGCATGAATCCATCCCTGCAGATAATGATCGCCATAGTCACGTGACTAGAAATGTCCCACATCGATCGGAAGAGCATCACCGAGACTTCCGCATCCTCGTAATTCCCCAGACTTCTTGAGCCTCTGTAGGGAAGACCAGAATGGTCATTTTGGCTCTGTGGATCCTCCTACACTCCCCCTCTAGCAGCCGTGGGACGCTCTGCAGTCAGCACGGCTCCAGAAACATATCACCGAGTCACTTCCAGCACTGCTCACTGTGGTTCCTCTGGATATATCTAGTGGTCATAATGATGTGACTCAACAGTGGATGCGTATTCGTGTATACTTTTTAAAATAAGATAAGATAATTAAAAGGTTTTATCCCACAGGGAGGAAGTCACAGTGTGGTCGTGGGACAAATAAGAGACTTTATAAGCAAAGTGTTTGACCCAAATGAGTGTCGTTTTATTCCATAAACGAGAATAATAATTATGTTAAGTTATGATAAACTAAAACAGAAACATTTTGAAGTGGTGTCTTATTTTTTTCCCCACAGCTGTATATTACAAGTCATTAAAATGCCAGATTATTTTCTTGTAATTATTTCGTGTAAGCCACAAGAATGAAACGTTCAGCTCAGACTCCCGGCCTCATCGATGATAATAATACCATGTGATTTGTTTTCTCCTCCTGTGTCAATAACCCCCGTGACTCTGTCTGGCTCAGATGCCCCGTGGACTGTGCTCCTGGCCAACATAGAGCCGGAGGCGACCGGCGTAATGGTGGGAGGCCTGATCCCCGCACGCTCCTACCAGTTCCGCCTTTGTGCCGTCAACGACGTGGGCAAGGGTCAGTTCAGCAGGGAGACCGAGAGGTGAGTCCAGCACACGTTTGCACTGCTGATGAGCTCGCTGGAGCTTCCTTCTAGACACCCCGGGATGAACAGGAGATCTTTCATTCGCATCACGTAGGCGCAGCTCGGAGCGAATGTTCAGATCATCAACACGGAAGTATAGCGGTGACCGTACACTGTTGAGTCACGGCTATCTGGAGCCGGGCTGACTGCACAGGGCCGACGCGACCGTCCAGGTGGTCCCACAGATGCTCAGTTAGGTTCAGGTCTGGGGAATTAACAGGTCGGGAGAGTACCCGGAAGTCTTGCTCGTACTCTTCCAGTTGATGTGGGACATTTCTAGTCATGTGACTTGAAGAAGATCGGCATGTTTGGATAGATTGGCGGGGAGAAGGTCCCGGGTTCGATACCTGTGTTGTGCCATCCGGGTCCTTTCGGTGTACAGTCAGCATGCTCGGATCTTCTGTGTGTTGGATTGAAGGGTGTCCACGTACTTTCAGCCATCAGCTATGTCTTTTATTCTCTCCCAGTATTACTACAGGGCTGGTGTGTTTTATCACCCCAGCCATATCATGTATTACCGCTCCCAAACGACGTTCCATACATTGCGTGTGCATATTTTATTTTAGTATTTTGCACGTATGACTGCATTTCCATCAACACTGAGCGTCGTCTTTACCCATGACCTTATTTAAATGCTGTGCTTTTATTAAAATCAATGGCACCAATTTTCTTTTCTTTCCTTGATGCGTTTTTCATTTTCCAGCCCTTATATTACCAGGACGCCCGCACCAGACGAGGGTTCGCCCCGCTGGATTCTCAGAAGCCTTTGGGTCTGCATGTAAATCTCACTACATAGAAACATGTCACGTCATCCTACACACCCCAGAGAAGAAGGTCTGTCTCAATTCTTAGCTAGGTATTTTAAGAAGGGATGGTAGCACTCATGATGTTTGACTCATGCTAAGATGTCCTTGAGAATGACCTCGTTGTGTGAACCAGCCATGGTTAAGTGCCGTTCTTTTCAACTTCGGGCTAAAGGCTCAAAAAATATATCTATACCCACAAGCTGAAAGCTTCAGAACGACGCTGATGGGGGTCTTCAGCGAGGTCTGAGTGCATGTCAAGGAAAACAAAGAGCCGAACTGCAAACCCAATAAAGCTTTTCAGTTTAAGAATATGGCTGAAAGCCTGATCCTTTTATCAGAAGGTTTTCACGATGCAGGATGGCTGTTTGTGCTGAAAGAGGGTGGGTTCTTCTCCTGGAACGGTGCGGCACGTTCCACCCATGACGTTAAAGTACTGGCAGAAAAGTCTCCCGGAGCTCCATTACATTTACATTTTTCTTTTCAGCACATCATTTCTGAGCAATTTAGGGTTGAGGGCCTTGCTCAGGGGCCCAAACGGTGGCAACTTGGCGTTAGTCTGGCTTGAACTGGCGATCTTCTAATTACTAGCCCAGTTACCTTAACTACTAAGCCATCCCTGATTCAGTCAGCCTCGAGCTGTCAGATTTTTCTTTTAAACTCTTATGCTTGGATAAAATTCTACTGAAACCGAATTACAATTATGTCATATCTGCAAAGCTAGCACACAGACATCGAGATTCTGGGCTCAATCTATAGGGCATCTATCTATCTAGCAGGCACGATTCTGCTAGGGCGGGACGACCGGACTTTGTGAGTGAAACATGTCTTCTCCTGGCACTGCTACTTATACCCAGTTAAGAATCTCTTTAATCAAATGTAAATGCCAGGAAATATATATATATTCCTTTTTGTTTTTAAAAATGTGTTTAAAAAAATAATGATTGACTTCTGTTGGATCCTGTCGAATCCTGTACTAAAGCTCACTCGGCTTAAAAAAATCCTACATGAAAGAGTTGACGTTCTGCAGGACAGGCCTTTGTTTACAGAATTGCATTGTAAAAAACAGCCCACAGGATATGAGCAGGGGTGTAGGGGGGTCGCAGAAATGTTGTACTGTTAAAATGAGGTCACTGGCCTTGGTAGTAAATGCAGGGGGGAATAGAAAGCTCTGGTGGACCCACAGTGAGGGGAATAGAATTAAAACATTGAGGTTCTCAAAACCCTCTCAGCACAGAGTATTGAACTGTAATCATGTCCGTGTTTTGAGGGGTTAATAGAAGCATAGGCAGAGTTCACTTCTGGAAGTCTTCCATTATTTCATTGAGAAATTAATTATCGATGGAATTTTGTTTCCAGATATTGTATAATGTAGGGGGGGTTATACTTTTTTATTATTAATTTCTTTATGCATTTTCTCATGACTTTAGTTCCTCCAGTTGCCTCACTACATTGTGCGTCCTCCCCACTAATACCAACCTTGAAGTAACCCACACACCAACACGTGGGCAGCAGCCATATGCATTTTTTCACCTTCACTTGAAGAGACAAACACACCCTGATCAATGCACCCTTTCCTCGCCTTAGTGTACGTGCCATCAATCAAGTAGAAGAGGTCATAATTGCATCAGTCAAGAGAGAGAGACCCCATCCAGCTTAATCTCACCCCTTTTTAAACAACAGGCCAATCATTGTTCAAGGGGTCGCTCAGCCTAGCCGGGCGCTAGCGTGTGTCTTTACAGTAGCGGTCCCTAAAGTCTGAGTAAATTAGTTGACTTGACCTAATAATTTTACTGTCTTCAGGATCACGTTTGAGGCGATGTTTATTTTGTTAAGCCGACACCTCTTTTGTTTATTGGACAACAAACTATGATCCACAGCTGTACCTCATTGGAGATAAATAGCTCAGGGCACTTCCGATTATTTTGACTCTCTTATACCTTTCACGTTTAGTGTTAGCCTAGCTTAGGGTGCACACACCGTGTTACCAAGACTAAAACTGAAAACATTATAACAGAACGCTTTCCTTGTCCCACTGTAGCACCAAAACATCTACAGGCTTAGAGATTATTTGTAAAAACTTTTGTGTGTTGTGTGATCTTCCTTAATGCCTGCTCTGATAAAAAGATATAAAAAACATTAAAAATTTACGTTCACACATGTGTAATCGTGCACATAATGGGACGACTCTGGTGTTTCTTTCATATTCGAGAATTCGCCCTTCGATAATGAAAATAAAGGTTTGAATGTGCTAAACCTTGATACACTCGCAAAACACTGTACCTACTGAAACTGAATAAGGGAGGTGAGCCGACTTTACTTCTTAGATTTCACAGGTTTCATGTTAATTTATATTAATTCCAGCCCTCGCACCCGCCAGCCCATCTGTCTATTTTTAAAACCCACTGCGGCCCTTGTAGCGCGTAGCATGGTTCATAAGTTAGTGTTCTGCCTCGTTCTGTATTATCTCCGACCCCGTCCACCTCCTCAGCTCTTTGTTAGAACGTAAGCAGTCGAATCTTCAGACTTTCTTTATATCTGACGGTCGAAGCATAAAAAAATAACAGAAGTAATGAAATTCTTGCTACTCGTCAGTTTCGAATCAAACACTGTCAGGACCTGTATGGATGCGGAGTAGGTGTAATATTTCACTGATTAGGATGAATTCCTGGCTCTGCCCGGGACGTGCTCGGCAGATGTTTGCGTTGCGGTGATTTTAATTGGACGTTTTCAGATTCAGATTAATGAGTTTCTTGTAATAAGGACACATTTGCATATGCAAATCTGCCCCGATGGTTTAGCAAAGAGAAACTGGTGCCGTTCTAGAAATACATTTTGCTCCCACATTTCACGTTGGTAACAGGTGCGTGATACAATGAACAGGCGAAAGTATCTGGACACTGCTTTTAATTCTCAGCCGTTCATATCTGCGTGGTGTAATAAAGCAGGATATAAAGTACACAAAATGCGCTCACTGAAAGGCTTGGGAAGGAACTAGAATGCCGACTGAGAATTTTATGACTTTCCATTAAAAATCTTGTGAGGAGCCTTTTTAAAAGACAAAAATGTCGCGACTCCCCCTTCTAGTCCTTGAATTCATGGGTTATACCAACAGACGTTGCTAACAGGTGTAATAAGGCAGTCATATAAAGGAAGCTGATTTCCTGCCAGTGTTAAAGTAACAGTTTAGGGAAGGTTATGTCCTGTTCCAGCATGATTGCCCCCCAACGACACTGACCTCAGCCTCACTGAACGGCTTTGGAACTGATTAGAAAATCACTGCATCAATGCATTTTTTTGGCTTAAATGGGCACACATTCCCACAGACATATTTTAACGTCCTGTGAGAAGACTTCAAACAAGACTGGCGCACAGACAAAACATCGATCTATTTTAACACCATTTGTTTTTGTAACGGGTGTTTAACCAGCGCATCGTCAGGTGTTCAAATATTTTGGCCGCATTGTGAATCAATCACGCTGTCATGCAGTCTTCAAAGTTAATCAACATAATGAGGGTTGTATTCGGGCTGAGCGATCCTTAACAGAGCGTTGTCTCTGGACGCCAGCTGCATGTCTAGTCAAGTGGTCAAATGTTCTAAATTACTACTGAGATCTAATAAGATCCAAACCATTGTTGGGCAATGATATCGCTTGTCCACACACTCCTGTTCAGAGCCACTAGGCAAACCTAAAACTGATGTACCTAGTCAAACACAAAACATGATAGAAGATGTGTCCTAGGGGGCACAGCCGTGGCCTGGTGCTTCGAGAACCGGGCTTGGGATCAAATGGTTGCTGGTTTGACTCCCAGAGCCAATGGTTCATGACTGAAGTGCCCTTGAGCGAGGCACCAAACCTCTAACTGCTCCCTAGGCACCGTAACTAGGGCTGCCCACCGCTCCGGACACTTGTGATCACTACCCCCTAGTGTTCACAGGGTTTTGTGTTTCAGACTGGGGCAGGCGAATATTCCCTACTGGAAGGCATCGGCTCCAGTGAAAGGCTTTGCTAGATCAGGAGAAAAGGGAGAAAATGCACAAACCTAAACAATACACACCAGCTTCAACACACTACTTAGTGCACTGTGTAGTCAATATGATATGATTTATGATGGCTCAACCACTCGATACTACACAGCTTATTCCCCCACAGTTCATAAACATTTACATTATGTCTAAGTGAGCCAGCTTGCCAAAAATAAAGACGTATCATGCTACGGTTAGCCAAGAGTTCCATCAATACGTTTTTGATCTGGCAGGAAAAATGCTGGGTCATGGTTGGAGGCCGAGTATTAACACTTGGTCGCTGTAGCACATCCAGGGTTTATTTAGGAGTGTAATATCCATAGACAGCAGGTGGACGGCTAAGAGTGACTCAGTAAGCTCCCCCTTGGTCGTCACTGGTATCTGGACCCATGGTGACAGCAGTGCATCCCACCGCTCCTGGATAGTAGTACAGGAGGATCCATAGTGCCGACACGACCATCAAAGTGGTCCCTACGGAATAAACATTTTGTATATTCACAAGCTTGTACATTTTAGTTGCATATTCTGTCATGGAAATGAGGGCGGCATGGTGGCTAAGTGAGTAGCACCTGTTGCCTCACAGCAGGAAGGTCCAGGGTTTCGTCCAGGTGCTCGTCCAGGTGAATTGGAGACACAAAATTGTCCACGGCTGTTTTGATACAACCTTGTTACCTAATGAATGATTTTTCCAATAATTTCGATAAATATTTTAACTTTATTTAGTCAATGTTAGTTCTGTTACATTAAAGAATTATATTTTGTTTAAGTTTTTGTTTATTGGCATAAGACTTTGGAAGGGTGAAGAACTTCGAGTCTGAGACCTGCTCAGGATTTATCAATAATGCCTCTTAATGTCGCCGTGGCAGGGGGCGCAGCCTGCTTGGCCATTGAAAAATGGGGTCGAGACACGGAAAAGTTTAAGAAACAGTGGCTTAAATCATTAGCATGTATTAGTCAGTCAGCCTTCATTGATTCTTCAAGACTAAACCCAAACAAACCCAATAACCTCTTATCAGGGATAAAAAAAAAACTAAAGTAACTGGTGCTGCATTTTACTTTGACGACTATATTTCCTGAAGAAATCTTATAATTTATTTATTAAAGATTGATGAATGTATGACTTTGTGTGGCTGGTTTGTTTCTGTCATTATTCTCACCTGTCTTTAGTTTAGTGATTAGTGCATGTTGCCCCCGGTGATTCTGTTAATTCTGTGCTCAGTACCACCATCCATATGCACAACACAAAGCGTTAATCTTGGGTTCCGGGTTCTGTTCATCTGACCCGGTCTTCATAGATCTTTCAGTTTTAACTCGTTACCTTCTGTTTTGGGGGATTTGTGATCATCAAAATGCACAAGGGAACGCCGTCTGTCAGTTTTTAGACCCACGCTATTGGACATCGTGTCGACATGGCTGTGAACCACTAGTCGGCAAGTAGTCAAGACAAGTAGCATTTCTGATCTAAAATTAAAATGGGAATTCTAAATGAATTACAGAACATTACTGACACAAACGTCCCTATTGATCCGGGCCTGGGACCGGCACTACAACGCACTTGTTTGTGCATCCTAGTGGCTAGGTTTGACCTGCGGAGTTCAGACTCTCTGTGCTGGTGTGTAATTGGAAAATCCCACCTCTGTTCCACTAACTGTCATTATTATACTCATATGCGGCCACCTGTTGGTGGATGAGATATATTAAGTAGAATGTGAAATGTTCAAAGTGGTCCAAGGAAGAAACCGTGGTAAACCCGTGACAGTGTCATGGGCGGCGAAGGCTCATCGATGCCCGCGTTGTCCGACCTGACAGACGAGCTACTGTAGCTCAGATGGCTGAAGAAGTTAATCCTGGTTCTGGCCCCAAAAGGTGGACCAGCACAATAATAAGATTACTTTGCTGATTTGTCTTATTGGCGTGGAGCATTAGCGATGTATTAACGGAGCGCTGTAGCTTCTTATTGTGAGTGATCAGACACAAATTAAGCCACTCGGTGCAATTTTGTCAACATCACTTCACTGTTTCCATGATATCTGTGTGATTCCACTGGAAGTGCTTTTCATTAAGACGAACCCATGTAGTGTCTAATATTCAATAGTTCCAGACGGACCACGATTTGCGTTCTCAAGCTTTCAGAGGCCCAGCGGACGCCATCATTGGTCAATGTGATGCTGATTGATTGAAGATTTTGTGTTGGTAAATTCATGTCGATTCTTTCAATTTAGATCGGATCAGGCCTGTTTCTGCTGTAAATGTGTCATCTGGCCTAAAGTGCCTCTTGGATTAAGAGAGTGCTGTAGCGTAGTAGCTAGCACACGCACCCCAGCTGGATAGTTTCTTGGTAATTAATAGTAGACAGATGATTGCCGTTGCATTGAATGCCTGTCGGGTTCTTCAGCCGGACATTGTTGGTTATTGAACTATCAGGTCTCAGACCCCAGATAGTATCCTGTGTCCGTCAGAAATACCCGGGTCTGGCTATCCAGTGATCTCTCGACATAGACGCACTTTACGTCGAAAAGAACACGTGAAATTCCTAGGCACCGTAATATGCTGCCTAGTAAAGTACAATAAATTGTGGCAAGACCAAAATGTCTGACGAATGCGGAGTTCTCTCAAAAATGTAAATGAATTATCGTTCAAGGTGTAATCTGAGTGTCCATTATTTTCAAATTCAGGTTGTCAGGGTCAATTTAACAATTTACGGTACACTGATGGAGGCGTCAGCTGGAATCCTAGTACTCATCAGTAATCGTGTCTAGATAGGGCGTCTGAATAATCTGCTTATTTGGCTTTCGAAGACCTTACACGTGTAGTCCGGCCATCCCGCCAAAGCAGAAGCACGTGTACTGCAAGCACTGTCAGTCTCTGATGACTTTTTCCTGTTTTTGGTTGAACATGCAGCCCCAGATGCGCTTCTGCTTTCACATCATCATCACATGAAAATTGTCTTCCTCTTGAAGCTTCTTTGATCATCTATAAAGATGGAAATCAGAGCAAATTCCAGAATATAAGATCTTCTCCTCACACCCAAAATGTTAACTCCGGAAACGCTTTGAAGATTCCTAGATGTTGAAGATTGGCACGGCAGTAAAATACGCACATATTCAAGCTGTGCTATAAGCACTTAGCATCTAGAAATGATTGGCATGTAAAAAGAGATATATTTATACAGATGTTTCTGTCTGAAACGGGCCCAGTATCTGTATTCATCTGCCCCGTCCTGCTGAATTAACGCTTAACAATTTGATTTCCCATTAATTTGACTTTCCCCGGCTTCATGCTTGGTAATTACGGAATTTTATTACTGCACACTGATTGCTTTCAATACGATCTCATTTTGGGACAAATATGACATATTCGAAAGCTTTGTTAATAAATCTGCAGCTTCAGATTTTCTGTAGTTCCTTTAAACGGGGGATTAATTACAGACTTTATTAATGCGCTGTAACATGAACCAAAGGGGGTGAGAAGGTTCTGAGGTGTAGGGTTTATCCTGCAAGCGCCCGCCTCCATTTATTGCAGCAATGCTTGCAAACCACAGACAATGGAATTCCCATGTTGTATGTTTTTGCTCTATAGTTGTGTGGATTTATGAAGGCGCTGGGGAGTCATTTAGACTTTCTGCAGAGCCTACACAATATACACTGTACACTCCTGGGTGAAAAAAAACATGGGCCGGACCCAAATTCTGTTTAATGCAACAAATCATCGGCTGGACGATTTGCAAGAACTGAGAGAATGTCTTCCTGAGAGCTGTGTTCGCATTGGTTTAATAATGCACTCCGAGATAAATGTATAAACGATTGAGGATTACATTTAAAATGAATTCTAGTGGGAGCAATTGGGGGTTTAGAGCGAGGCTCAAGGGCACAACAGTGGCAACCTAGCAGGGGTGGAGCTTAAACCAGCTGCTCGTCTAAGCACAGTCTTCTGGAGAACCACCGGAAGGAGCTTGGGGTACCAATGATATCTGGTATCACTCAGATCCCATCATTTAACTCGAGAACAGAGCCGAGCGACAACGAATAACTTACAGTTCAGTTTTATAGGTTCTTGAACTTATCACCTCCAAAAAAATAAGGTAAACACTGGCTGGCCTGGGCTGCGGAGCTGAAGATTGGTGGTATTCCCATTTCTACCCCTTGTTCTGTAATAAATACTTTAGTTTAGACTTTTGTGCAATAGCTGACCCTAACCCTGCCCCCCATAACTACTTTTGATCAGCATTTGGAGTATTTGAGCCAGCTGTAGCCTAGTGGTTACGGTACTGGACTAGTAACCTGAAGGACACCGAGTCGAGCCCCACCACTGCCAGGTTGCTGCTGTTGGGCCCTTAAAAAAGGCCCGTTACCCTCAATTGCTCATATTTTACTCTTAACTGTCTAAGTCACTTTGGATAAAGGCATCTGCTAAATGCTGAAAATGTAAATGAGTATTTGTAAAGTCTTCCGGAGAACCACCTGAGGGAGCGTCAAGTACCCATCACGGCCCCAAATTGGCAATGGCGGGACTTGAACCACCCACATTCTGATTCCACCCCCAACATTTAACCGCCAAGCCACCACTGGCCAATTTAATGTAACAGAGACCTTTCCGATTTCCACTCACTATCGCAACTGTCACAACAGTCCTAACCTCACGGGCTCATTAAAGCCCCACAACAGCTAAATACACTCCCATAATTCATAAGATAAGACCTTGAGGACCAGGATCACCTGGACCGCCTGTCATACGCCCAGACCTTAAGAGAAGCTTGACGTGCAGGCATTAATATTAATACACTTCTGGTAGATTTGCCTAATAATTAAACTTCTCCTGGTTGGTTTTAATAATATGCTAATTATGTTAACGCTTCATTTAAATTCATGGCTAGACGCGAGCCAATTTTCTTTCACAGTATTTTAAAAAATAGTCTCTTTTTTGTCCTGGGTCTTTCTGTAGTGTGTTGAAATGGGACACACGGTGAATGAAAAGGGGCACGGTAGGGGACCGGTCAGGTCCAAGGGCAAAAATATGGAACTGCTAAAAAGCGTTATATTATATTCTTTTAGAAAGTCTATATCTGTTTGGTTCTGTAGCAGATTCACTTATGACCTAAGTAATTGAGAGTAAGAGTAATTGAATGCTTTCTTTCAATGATCGGACCCCTTCATTCTACTTTTGAATCTGTTGGATTGCCTCAAAGGTCGTGTTGGTTCTAGAGATCGTCCCAGGTGTATGATGTCACTCTCAGTGTGTCCGAGGGCTCGATATTAGCCAGCGGCTATAATAATGTGACTAGACAGCTAAGTCTGAAGGTGGTGACCAAAGCTCAGGGTGTCCCTGCCTCCCGGTTTGAAATCAGTCATTCGGACTGGATGAGAGCGATGGAACCACTATCAGTCCTATATTGCCCTCTTGTGGAACATCCCCAGAGCCTGGATTGAAAAACAGGGATGTAATTGGATGCTTTAGAGAACCAGATGTCTTATCCGATGACAGTTTTTCAACAATACAAGACAAAAAAATAAAATTTGTACATTATCTCAGATCGTGTGCCTATCGCAAGTCCTCATCCTGACACACAGAAGAACTGAACTCACTGTCTTCAGCCGAACAATGCTTTTTTTTCATGTTATCTTTTTGACAGGCCACCCTGAAACGCTGGGTACTGATGCAATCCTTTGTCGAGCTTAAAATCAGGCAGTAGCACAATATTGTATGAGTTTATTCCTTCAAAATACACCGCAGATCAAACTCTGCTCTTACACAGGATGTGCAGTATCAGGGCAGAAGTATTTGGACACCCAAGCATCACACGTGTACGTGTTTGTTAAAGATCTCTACCCGATATGGAGAAGAAACATCCGCCTGGTTATAGCATAGTATATAAGTCCACTCCAATAATATGTATGGGATTTAATGGAACGGAGGGGTCGGGAAGATTAATAATACCGCTCAGAAATAATGAAGTGTCTGCAACAAGACATTGCTGCCACCTACAGGTGATGAGAAGCAATAACACCCGAAATGTAAGCAGTGATGCTCTGACATTCTGTGCACTCCAGTAATAAATGGATTGCTGTGGACCACTGAGAAATATATTCCGTTAGATTCCACTAGCACACCAGCGCCGAGATCGGCTACCGGGCACAATTGACAATTCATTTAGCAGACAAAATTTGGCAACCGTGTCTGCTGGGTGCGAAAAATTATTTGACTGGGGAGAGATGGTTGATTGGACGTCCGCTCTCTGCTTGAATTATAACAAGGAATAATCCGGGGGATCTGCACTCAAACGCTTCGAGGCGGTGAAAAAACACAGTCGGTAGTAATAACGTGTCGGAGGGGCAAAGCTTGTGAGTCAGCAGTAAGGGAGCGAATTAGGGAAAATAATTGTGTGGACCTGATGGGCCATTTTGTTTGATTTAACTGTAGTAATATCCTGTATTTTAGTGCAAATGATGCTACATTCAAGTGAATCGTTTCTTTTATTGTGTTCTCGAGAGCATTTTGGATAAATTATGACATCACATCTGCATTTTTCTATGTACTCATGTATTGAAAATCTGGATTAACCACAACGCCTGCCTGTTTCTTCCTATTCTCCTCCTCTCTCTCTATCCCCCTCTGCGCCTTCCACTTCCAATTTTCTCAGGCTGACCTTACCTGAGGAGCCACCCAGCGCCCCTCCTCAAACGGTCATCGCCAGCGGCCGCACTAATCAGTCCATCATGATCCAGTGGCAGCCTCCCCCAGAGAGCCACCAGAACGGCCTGCTGCAGGGTTACGTTATCAGGTGACGCTCCTTATGCATGAAGCTGAATACACAATTTGCTCTCCTTGAAAGAAGTCTAAAACACTTTAAAATACAATTTCAGGAGGAATTTGTCATTGTTTTTTTTGAGGGGGTTTTTTCCGCTGCTTCCATATCGGCAGAGTGGATCTGGTCCTGAATCTGCTCGTTCAATTCTGTTTATTTGATTCATTGATTCTCTCAACACCCCTCCTCATTCCGCACATGCACAGTCCGTATCCGCCTTTTTCCGAAGAAAAGTGAATGGCCTTCTCCCCCTCTGGCATGTTCACAGTCCCTTTACCATTGTTTTCAAGAAGGATATATACCCAACGCCGAGGATGGTGTATTCGCCTTCCCACACCCTGTACCCTCTGACATGTTCACAGTCCCTCGGCCTCTTCTTCTCGAAGAAGGTTTATTGCACCTCCCCCCACACACACAGACCACGCCCACATTATCAGTCTGCTCTTTTCCCAACCTGCCGACTACTGCCAATTGCGTCCACTAGACTCCCCCCACCCGATAGTTAGCAGAGACGGGATTCAAACCGGAAAGTTTCGGAATCTAATTGCTGGTTCTTGACAGGAGCGGGTCCCAGGGACTCATCAGATCACCACCTACAAACAATTGCACGTGTATTGGCCGAACACCCTGACACAACACCCTGGATTTTTATCCGGGCTTGCGACCGGCACTGAGAGCGCACTGATGCACAACGC
>JAYDZG010000023.1:9898379-9912782 GCA_034509265.1 Microcambeva bendego
GCCCTTCCCTTGCTTGTTCAAAGTCGGGTCTACTTTTTGTCAGAGGATGAAAAATCGTTTCAACAGGTGCAATACCTTAACTGACCACAATTTTACATAAGAGAGTGGTTTGGAGCAGGGGGGCGCTGTGGCGCACTTCTCAGAAAGGATGGCTCAGCGGTGAGGCTCGGGTTGCCAGATTGCCAGTGTACTGTCAGGGTAAAAGCGCTTTTGTGGGTGAACAAAACTTGAGCTAGTTTGTAATCATTTTGGCGGCTTAAATATATGAATAAAAGCGTTTTCTAAATCAACTGGAATATAAACAGGCAGTCATAAGTTTGTTCGACAGGTTATTCTTGGTTTTTGGATGGAAACCTCTGTTGCAATCCGAGCTTATGAGGCCCTGGTGGCGCATAAACAAAAAAAAATACTTTTTGTATTCCTCAGTTTATAGTAGCTCTCATTAGAATGAGCTGTAGTGTTTTATTTAACAATAAAAACATTATATATTTAAATTGAGCGCAATATTAACATAACTTAAGTTTTTATTTTTCACCGAGATTCACTTTTGAGCTTTTGTAGTTTCATCATACCTGCTATAATGAAAATAAAGATTCTGATTCTGAGATAGCTGTGACGACCTATCAGGACCTTATTGAGTCACTATCAGCCCGTCTCACTGCTGTCTGTGCTCAGCTGACGGTCGCAACGATAAAAAAATATCGAAAATCTCTTTCAAACCTCTTTCCCCAGATGCTCTGAGCTGATGTGTGTTGTTCTAAGCTCGGTTCTGTCTGGTCTAATTAACAGGCATGTAAACACAGCTGTTCCGTGCCCAACGTGCTCTGTGCTTTGTGTTTCTTCCTGAGACTGTATGTGCCAAAAAAGCTGCTGTTCCACCAGCCAGCTGTTCACTAATGCACTAATCCAGATTCTTTTCTTCTCTTTCCTCGCCTCTCTCGCACCCACTCTACCGCCCTTTCTTATCTATCTACTTTACCTGCTCATCCTGGTTTAACCCTCCTAGCTCCCTATACTGTCAGGAACCTGAGTGAATCATCACTCACCCAGTACGAACTAGACAGTAAGTCTGAACGGTTTTTTTCTCTCTCTGTAATTCTGGCAGCATTTAATACAGTTTGCTTCACTTGATGTGTATATCATCCAGAGAACTACTGAATAGATCAAAAATCTGTAAGATTAATGTTTATCTGTGTAACTTATCTTGATTATAAATTAATTCTGATTGAATTTTTCTTTGTATAATGGCATGGGGGGGGGGTTGCATCCTATTTTAAAAGACGCCACCTATAATTATTCAATTGTGCCAATAATCTCCTTTCAAGTGACTCAACTGTGCCAGCGAATGTTGGGTGACGTAAAAACGTATGAACGATCTCATTGGGTTTTTGAACACAGCCCTTTTGCGTTGAATTATAACATAAGATGTGTGAACGCCTGTTTCACGCTTCTTCTTTTTTTTAACTTGTCCAGATCTGAGTAAACACAAGCGCTACGAGATCAGACTCAGTGTGTACAATGCCGTCGGAGAGGGGCCCATCAGCTCACCACAGGAAGTCTTCGTAGGTGAAGCGGGTAAGGTTCAAAAATCACATGCATACAGAATAGCTGTTTACGGCTTCACCGCATCCGATCTTCAGATTGACGTGTCTTCAATAGTACCCACGGCCCCACCTCAGAATGTTGCCATCCAGTCTTCAACTGCGACCCAGCTCGACGTCACGTGGGACCCTCCACCTCTGGAGGCTCAGAACGGGGACATTCAGGGATATAAGGTAGCGGCAAACGTCTTCCTTATTTGCTTCGAATAAAGAATGGTGTATCGTTTCTGTAAAATATGACTTTTTAGCTATACAGTGTCTGACCAGAATAAGCAGTGTTGTTTCATTCTGTTAACTAGAATAATAAATAGAGTAGTATAAAACAACACTACCTATCTTAATCAAACTGACTGGCTGTGGGTACTATGAAATTACATATGTCATCTCTCCAGTAGAAATATACATGTATTGTATATACATGTGTTATGCGTATTTATAAATAACGTCATGATTTTTTATATATACTCCACACCACCATTGATAAGATGCTATCGACTCCTAACCTGGACCCATTTGATTATATCCTGGATCACAATTGCTTAAACCACATTTCTTAATCCGGATCGCCCTGACCGGAAATCGAACCCTGGACCTCCTCGCTGTGAGGCGACAGCCCCACCCAGTACGCAACCGTGTCGGCCTCGCTGAACTGCAGTAACCTTTTTAACAAGTCGGTGATGTTATTAAGTAGTAGAAAAGTATAAGTAAAAAAGTACAGCTCAGCTCTGAAACGTTAAAGCAGTAAAGAATATGGTCTCATGGGTGGCGTCTCTATTTCCAAGCCTCCGTCGGTGGACGCGCCTAAAACGCATCAGACAAAAAGAAAAAACATCAAAAACAATTCAGTTCTCAGGTCCCGAGAACGTTCTGGACTTCGAATCAACAATATTTTTCCAAGTAATGAGTCAGTTAAAGATTTAATGGTTTGCTTAATGGTGTTGCTTCCAGATTAAACCTTCCTTGTGTCGTGATTTATAAAATATCTTCCTTTACAGATTTATTACTGGGAATTCCAGCTGCAAAACGAGACCGAGAAACTGCGAACACTCTTCCTGCCCGAGCTGGGGGTGAAGCTGAAGAATCTGACCGGCTACACTACATACATGATCAGCACTTCGGCCTTCAATGCTGCTGGGGACGGACCGCGCTCTGTGGCCACCAGAGGGCGCACTCAGCAAGCAGGTACTCCACCACAACTTCTGAAGGCCCATCTGCCTATCTGAACTCATCGAGATCGGCCTTACTCTCTTTCCAGAGTGTCCGTCTTCCTCAATACACAGCTGATCTCAGACTATGCATTCTTGTGTAGAGCTTCGTTAACAGTGGACCATTTCAAGAAGAATCCTTCTGCACTTTTTATTGAGCCGGAAGCACGGGACAGCATGATTGTGCGATTTTGATCATTTCGATGGCATGTGGTGTGAGTTTTGGCAGCACGAAACAAAGAGATCTGTGTTCTTACTGCCACATGCTCTTCACTGAGGTCCCGGCAGGGGAAGAAAAAGCTTTTCTAAATAAATTCCTCTGGTGGTTTCCGCTCCCTCGAGGACTTTGACTTTGTAGTCGCGAGGTGACGCCGGGGAGAGAGAAGGCATTTGTGATTTTTGGGTCGCTTGAATGCTTGGATGTTGTGTCTTCGAGTTCCTGGGACGGCCGCCAAAGCTTCACTTGGCGTTCTTCAAAAGAGAGCGCTGTTACTGAAATATTATAGAATAGAAAAGAGAACAGATTAGAATATTTATTGTCATTATGTATGTATGTCTTCCATGAATGTAGTCATCTCACGGGTCCTAGACGGATGCTAGAACATTTATACTTGGTTCCTAGAGGACTGTATTGTCTGTATGCACAAACCAGTGCCGGTCGCAAGCCCGGATAAATAAGGAAGGTTGTATCGGGTAGGGAATCGGGTGTAAAAACTATTCCATGGATTGCGTGTTCAATTCTGTATGTTAGAACTGCTCATCGAAACCATAACTCCTCCCCCTTCCATTCATATGTGTGTGTGTGTGTGTGTGTGTGTGTTACAAAAACGTCCTCTGTATGTTTCATCCTTTAACGCCAAGCGTACCATATTTGAGACAAGAGATTTAGAGACCTTTAAACCATCAGTACATATATTGTTTTCCTAATATCATGACCAGACAGGTGATTATCTCTTCATCACGGCTCCAGTTAGTGGGTGGCATGTACCAGGCAGACAGTGAACATTTTATCCTCAAAGCAGAAAGAAAGGGTCAAACTGTGACGCCTAGACCAGGTCATCTCCTAAAGTGCTGCTCTGTCAAAAGTGGTCCGAGGAAGGAACGGTGGTACACCAGTGATGGAGTGATGAAGGGTGGCCCGTGTGGTTCTGATTCTAATTGTGTACAAATAGGGTTCAAGGGTTAAGTTCAGTGACGTTCAGGTGTTGAATCTGCATTCTCTTCTCATCTTCACAGCTCCCAGCGCACCCAGCTTTATCCACTTCAGCGAGCTCACCACCACCTCCGTGAACATGTCCTGGGGAGAGCCCAAGCACCCCAACGGCATACTCGAGGGCTACCGTCTGGTCTACGAACCTTGCACGCCTGTTGACGGTGAGCGCCGTACCTCACTCCTGGGATTGGCCCTGGCCGTAGACTAATCTAGACATCAATATGCACCGTTTAAACTCTTTAGGGTCGCTCTCGAAATCGGTTCAAGCTGCCGTCCCTCCTCGAGTTCAAGCAAGGCGTGTAACTGACGGCATACCTCAGCTCAAAATGGATTCTTGCCTAACCAGAGCAGACCAGGAATGAACAATATTTAAGGACGGCGGTAATAACTCGGACGGCTAGAACATTCCGGGGCTTGAAAATGGAGCCAGATGTGCAGAAATACCGTTTCTTGTAATTTGCCTGTCTAGTGTGCAGTGGCTGGTGTTTTCTCACTGTTGGGAATACCTGTCAACAAAACGGCTTATTAAGGTTTTAATCTGCATGTCTAGGGTTTATTTAGTTCAGAAGGTAGATCTATAGCAGCAGAAAATAGTCCCTCTGATTGTCGATCTGCTATTACCAGTGTGAAAAAGGTGGCCCGCTATCGATGTCTGGTAGAGCGTCTACTCAAACATGATTGGCTAAGCCTGAGGAGAATGAGGCAACCCAACAATGGATGAGACCTGGGTCTAATCTGTAGTGCAGTGGGGGTAAATGGACATGTCTAAAAGTTCAGTTTAGTTCATTGTCTTTAACCCCTTATCCTAATTAGGGTCGGGGAGGGGTGCTGGAGCCTATCCCAGCTCTTCAACAGGCGCAAGGCTCACGGTAACACCCTGGGTGGGACGCCAGTCCATCACAGGTACCTACAGGACAATTCAGTGTCTCCAATTAACCTTGTAGCATGTCATTGGACTGTGGGAGGAAACCGGAGTACCCGGAAGAAACCCACGTGGACACAGGGAGAACATGCAAACTCCACACAGAAAGGACCCAGATCGCCCCACCCGGGTATCGAACCCAGGACCTTCTTGTCGGGAGGCGACAGTGCTACACACTAAGCCACTGTGCCACCCATGTCTAAAGGTGTTTAAAATAATAATAAGAAGAAGAATATAGTGTTATTTATTGCCATTTTTAATGCTCCCAGTTTATTCTATTAATAAACCATTTGTATAAGGAGAATTATGTGCTCCTAATCGTTCAGGGAAGGCTGTTTCCTGTTCCAGCATTACTAAGGCGTGACGAAAAGCTTGGATGAAAAAAACACATAGTGCCTTCAAGAGCACATTTGAAATGAACTTGGACATCAGTTGAGGTTTTCTGACTAACACCAGTAAGGATGGGCACAGATTTCATACTTAACTGTCTTAAGCCTTTTCAGAAGTGTCTGTTGCTCAAATTGAAAAGATCACATAGAGGTTTTGTCTTGTTTTGGAAATCGGACGACCAATAAGCTCATGGTGAAATGTTTTTGGCAGGGTAGTGTACATTTCACAGACGGTTATAGACACCACACATCAACCCACAGTCGCCCTGAACTTACTGCTAAGTCTGCTGCTTATGGCTGGAGTAAATATGATGCAAAACCAGCTCGGCTAAATTTAAACTAAATTCCAACCTCACCCACACACAGTTGCCCCGTTTTTCAGAATTTGAATCTCATGGGGCAAGTCGTAGCCTAGTGGTTAAATATCGGACTAGTATTCAGAAGATCTCTGGTTCATCTCTGGTTGCTGCTGTTGGGCCTTGAGCAAGGCCCTTAACCCTGAATTGCCCAGACTGAACACTGTAGCTGTGTAATCAGAATAGCTTTATTCATTATACCAGGTATAACGAATTTATGGTGCAATACGCTATAGTGTTACAAAAAAACTAAAATTGGTCTCTTATTTTTTTTCCTCGACTGTATGTGCGAGCATTTGAGCTGCTGTTACAGATGTTTTCATTCAAAAAGCATCCCGGAGTACAGACATCCGACCCCCAATGACCATAGACCCTGAAACATTTCTTTGCACTAAATCATGTGTATTATGTCTTTGAGCTCTTTCTGTCTCTGGCTTCTGCATGTATCTAGATTTTTAGTGTCTCCTTTACAGATTCCTCTCCTCACAATCCAGGTGTCAGTAAGGTTGTTACAGTGGATGTGAAAGGCGGGGCCCCACTGTGGATGAAAATCAAAGACCTGGCCGACGGAGTGACCTACAACTTCCGTATACGCGCCAAAACCTTGACGTACGGTCCGGAGGTGGAGGCCAACATCACCACAGGGCCAGGAGAAGGTTTCAGTACCTTGGATTTTTGAGTCTTGCAATGACAGTCAAAAAGTCTCTGCACTTTTTAAAACTCTCTTCATTAAGAATGTCAATGAAAGAAATCACCAGTTTAATGCCATCAGTAAAACATGGTTTTGGTTCAGCGAGCAGCAAATAATCATCGAATGAAAATCTTCTTCCCTTTAAAGCTACTAGTCCTAGCCAACCATAACCTTAACCCTCCAGCCCTTTCATTACCAACCAGAATATAAAAGTGTGGAAACTTTTTCAAGATCCTTCATACCTAATGTACTCATTTTCGGAGGTGTTGTTGGTCGTGTAATCCTCATTCCTGCTGTTTTGTTGTGTGAAGGTGCCCCCGGGCCTCCGGGTGAGCCGTTTATTTCGAGGTACGGGACGGCACTCACGCTCCATTGGACGAGCGGAGATCCTGGACGAGCCCCCATCACGCGCTACGTTATAGAAGCGAGACCATCTGGTACATCCCATAATTCAGAATGTACATGATGCTGTAGTAACGAAGGCTTATAAAGAGTCATGGATGGTTGTTTGAATGCCCTGCAGATGAAGGATTGTGGGATATCCTTATTAAAGACATCCCCAAAGAAGTGACATCGTACACTCTGAATCTGGACATGCTACGAGAAGGGGTCACCTATGATTTCCGGGTCATTGCGGTCAATGACTACGGGTACGGCTCGCCCAGTGCTCCTTCCCCCTCTATAGCTGGTAAAGAAATCTTCGACTACGTACTTAATTGCTTAAGGTTTATGATTTCAATTAGAAAATCTTTCAAAATGCTGTGATCGGTATGTATTTTGCATTTCAGCCCAGAAAGCCTCGCCTTTTTACGAGGAGTGGTGGTTTCTGGTGGTGATCGCGCTCGTAGGACTGATCTTCATCCTCCTGCTGGTTTTCATCCTCATCATCCGTGGACAGAGTAAAAAGTACACCAAGAAAAGTGACTCGGGTATGTTAGAAGGTCTAGCGTGTCACTCCTCACATTTTATCTGTAGTATTAAAATAAATTCATGAACACAAATGCTGGCAATCTGGTCCCACTGCGATTTACAACGTCGAACGCGGAGCCTCCAACACGGGGACGTCCGAGTACAAGTTCATTTTGTGTCTGTTAAAACGTGTCTGTTGAAATTCATTTATTTACGGGCTGCTCGTGTTGATCTCGAACACACCGAGTCTCGGCTCTGCCTGCCGGCTTGACTGAGCGGCCACATAAGCTGGATAGGCTCTCTCTCTCTGTTTCTCTCTCTCTCTCTCTGTTTAATTCTCTCTATCTCTGTCTCTCTCTGACTGATACAATAATGACCTCTGCTGGCCGATTGATGGCGCCCGAGTAAGATTTCATTGATCAGGGCGTGTCTCTCTGTACACAGCTGTTTTTCTCGTGCACTCGTCATAGTGCAGGTGGGAAAATGCATCTGACTACTACCCACTAGACGGAGGGGGTGTTGGTTTCAATCAGGGGGCAGAATCAGTGAGAGGAAGCATGACGCAATCGGGCAAAATGGTAAATCAGGAGAATTTTTTAATCATGTATTTATTTTTTGTTATTTTTCTTTTGGGCACCCTTAAGGTTTGAAATACCCTTGTTTAAAGGTAGACCCTGACCAGTCTATGAAAAAGTTTTGACGTTAACTCTCACATTTCTCAAAATGTGTCAAGCTACCTAAAAATGCCATAAAGCGCTTGGCAGAGCACTCGACCATTTCAACACACACTTTTCTCAGAGAAATCGCTTTTTGCCTCCCTTACAGTAAGAGTGATGACTGAAAGGTGTGTGTGTGTGTGTGTGTGTGTGTGTGTGTGTGTGTGTGTGTGAGGCTCTTACATGGCCGACCATGAGCTTGGTCAGCATTTCGGTGAGCAGCGGCAGGGTCAGTAAACAGGGCTGTGGATGGATGAAGGCACACAAGGGAAGCACTTGTGTGGGGCACAAAGGGCCGCACTCACGGCCCGTCCTCCCCTCTCCACCCCTCTCGAACCCTTCAGCCGTAGACTGTTCATCTGTCCATGACGCATGTTTGTTGTTTGTTTTGGTGCCATGCAGTCGACCCTGCAGACCCGCTGGCTTTTTTTTGGGAGGGGGGGCAGGATCACACTGACCAGCAAAATGGGGCGGAGAGGATGGCGGGGGCCTACATGTCCACCTTGATCTGCCACTGGGGTTAAGCTTTCATGGTCTTTTTTAAAAATTGTTTGCAACTTAAATGTCACAAGTGTCAAAAACAACCTCGTTATTTTACATTAGTGAATAATGTAACTTCGTTAAGACAAACAGGCAGTCTGGTCCCACTGCGGGTTCCTACATTTAACATGAAGCCTCCACTTTGTGTTGATGTGCCTGTTAAAATTCATTTATTTATGGGCGGCCTACATGAGGTTAAGCTTTCGTTGTGTTTTTTAACATTCAGCTTTTTTCTTGTTCTTTTATTATATTTGTGTTATTTATAGTGTATGTGTGTCAAAAATAACTTCATTCATTTACATGAGCCTAAAATATATGCAGTTCCATGGGAACATAGAACGCATTAACAGACTTTCCATATTTTCTTATGGGAAAAAATACCTTGAAAGTACCACTGCACACCTTGGAATAAATTTATGGCCAGAATATAATGGAAAGGTATGCCGGGGTCAGAGCGCAGGGTCAGCCATTGTACAGCACCTCTAGAGCAGAGAGGGTTAAGGGCCTTGCTAAGTGGTCCGACTCCAACCCTTCAGTTGATAGGCTACCGCTGTGCCTTCTTCGTCACAGTTTTAAATGAATTGTTGGCAAAGCCGGTGGGTAAAATGCCGATCATATCCATTCTATATTAAATACTCAGCAAGCAACCAAAGGTCAAACATGAATAGAATACCTTAGAATGTCTTTATGTCATTACACATACAGATGTACAGTACAATGAAATTATTTCTTTGCATATCCCAGCTTGTGTGAGTGCAAGGTCGCTTGTACGGCGCTCCTGGAGCAGACAGGGTTAAGGGTCTTGCTCAAGGACTCAATAACGGGTGCAAAGCAGAGCTCAGATGTGAACCGCCACATTTTGGTTCACAGCCCAAAGCCAAACCCCATTGGCTACCACTGACCCAAAGAAATCTACTCTTTTATTGTATACATGGTAAACTTCACTCTGAAATTAAAGCCCTTTATGCTCTTGTTGTACCCGCAGGTAGTCATTCAAACTGCACAACGCTTCCCCTCTCCCACGGAGAGATGATGAGACTCGACGAGGGCAGATTCCCGGCGATGGAGCTCAACAACAGACGCCTCTCTATCAAAAACTCCTTCTCCCGCAAGAATGGCATCTACACTCGGTCGGTTTGCTTTGCCTCGACTTTAAACCTTCACTGTTAGAAATGTCTAGACCGGAGGTGCCCAAACTTTCAGGAGTTGTGGGGAACGGTGTTGCTTAGGGTGTGATCAGATTAGATAGATATATCTTTTTTTCTTCTTTTGGCTGCTCCAGTTAGGCGTCGCAACATCCACATTAATGATTTGACATCGTTTTTACACGCCGGACACAACCCTCCTTATTTTTTCGGGCTTGGGACTGGCACTACAGTGCACTGGTTTATTCATCCTTGTGGCTAGGCACCTATATGACCTAGAGGTATATAGTACTTATAGGGTTTGGATAGCACCACCTGGGATCAAACACAGAACCTTCTTACTGTGAGGCATCAGCGCTAACCACCAAGCCATCATGCCGACCCTGCCAGGTAGCAATGGGCTAACTGCCGGTGGGTGTGTCCATGATGTCGTGAGGATGCTCCAGTCATTACATAAGCAGTCCGGTTTAGAGCACTATTCTGGGTGTAGAACTGGCAACCATTCTTAAATGCTCGTCCCCTCTGCACTACATGTTTTTGGCCCTAAGGAACACGAACAGACAGTCTGTGCCAGCCCGGACACTAAAGATCTGTGCCCCTCGCTTTTCACGCTCTTATTGAAATTCAGAGCACAGGCTGAAGAAAGTTGATATTTGTGTAAGTGTCCCGAAACAAAGCGCCCATTTTCCGTACACGAGGAGCTCTCTTTGTTCTGCTTTCGCTAAACAAAGAGCGGCTTTTTGATGAGCATGCGTTGATTCCGCTTGCTCGGCCGGAGTTTGAGCGATGTTTGTGCAAACAGATCAAGAAGTGTGTATCTGTTCCGAGGTCAACGTCCTAGAGTCTGGTTGCTTTGTGTCGTATGACTTCAGGCTGGAGGGGGGCGGGGTTCATGGTTTGGTATGCTCATCATCGGCTTCCTGTGGTGGTAACCGGAGAGGGTACTTTAAACCCATTAGAGAGAAATGCAGGAGGGCGAGGAGGGGCATCAAAGGACCCGGGGGAGCACCCTGCCTTTGAAGTGCTCCACTTGGGTACACCAGAGCTACGTACTGTTGCCCCCAAGAGAGACCAGAAGCGGTGACTGGGAATCAGAAAAATTGATCCCTGTTGGGCTGTTAGATTCGGGTTGAAGGACTCGGATTGACCAGATGGATTGAAGCGAGAAACCAAGGACTTGATTGAGAAAGCGTTCATCATAGGATAAAGATTGAATCATTTGTACTCCGTTTGGGGTGGGTGCTGGGCCGTTTTAACACGGTCAAACCTCTGCCCCTGCTAAGAAGCTCAACCCCCTCTGAATTTGAATCATATTGCTGCTCCCCTCCCCCTGCTCACATGACCTCATCCCACAGGAACTCTGTTTAGCTTCTATTTCAACATCCTAATTGTATTATCTCTATTATTTAGGATCCTTTTAATATAATAAGTTCATCTGGGGCCTAGAAATAGATCAGCGCAAAATATTGGCGTCACCAATGAGCCGAAACGGTTCAGCCTTATGTGCCATCCAAACAGCTTTGACATATCAATGAGTTCTGTGGTACCTGGTTCCATGACCTCGTCCTGGTGCCATCTCCTCAACAGAATACACATTTTTTACTACTCCATTAGCCCCACCCCCATTCTTATGCTGTAAACAATACTGATCATGTATAACATTATCAAAGTCAGAATATCTTTATTGTCAGTATTCCATATAACACCTTATGAAGATGCAGTACTCAGTGTTACAAACTATAAACTTAAGAAACTATAATTTATGTACAGTAAATTACAAATATATACAATCAAAGTTTTTGAAGTTTACAACATTGCAAATAACAATAACACACAAACAGACCTTCTGACAGTAACTAGCAGGTACAATTGCACAATGCCCCTGTAAACAATGGATAGATAGATAGAAAGGGCTAGGCAGGCAGGCAGGCTAAGTGGAGACACGAAATCGATCCAGCCACAAAGATGCACAGACGAGTGGTGCTGGTCATGAAGGGCATCCGGCGTAAAAACAAAGGGTGAGGGTGAGGAAACAGACAGACAGACAGATATGTACTTTATTAATCCTTTTCAATACATTTCATTGTTACAGGAGCTCACAGCAGCTCACATCAGAGAAAACTTGTTCCAAACATTTACTGGTAAATATAAGGAAATAAGCTAAAGAAAACTCTCTATATACATGTAAACTGGAGCAGCTAGTATATGCATGACATACAATAATGGAATGTATTTCTTATAAATTATTACCCAATAATTGAGGTATTTAGGGTCTGTATGGTGGTGGGGTAAAAGCTCTTTTTGAGCCGGTTTGCCATTGTTTTAATAGTTCTGTACCGTCTACCTAACTCAAAAAGATACAACTCAAAAAGTGACACTTGTCCATGATGATTTTATGACCACCTTCCTATTATCCTCCATTTTCTGCCTCATATACAACACACTGTAATTCTACTGTGTATCCTGACCCCTTCCTTTCAGAACCAGCATTCACCTATTTGGGTAATTTGAGCTCCAGTTGCTCGTCTGTTAGATCAGACCACACGGCTCAGCCTTTCTCTGAGCACTTTTGATACATACTGACCACTGTAGACCTGGAAGAGTTTTTTGAACTCACTAGGTACTCTGACTCAGTCGTCTAGCCATTCCATTTGTAACAATTCTGACAAATTCTTAAGCTCGGTTGGTGTTTTTAATTACCCAACAGGCCATTTTGGTTTAAAAGCTGTAGTGTCATAGGCTTACAGCACAGCATCACAAATGAAGCGAACTCAAACAGGCACACAGAAACCCATCTGTACTAGATTTGGGTCTTCATGCAGAACAGAACTGCAAAGCTCATTGCCCTTGCTCTCTGACCTACATGACGTTCAATTCAACCAATTATCTAGTAATGCAGAAGCTAGGCTATCTAACAGGATCAAATGCACGATGCATCCGTGTCTCTATCAGCCCGGAGATCAAAGAAGCTCAAACGATTAAGATTATGAAGGGTTGAACTACTTTAATGGTGCTCTAAACTGCCGTCCATCCGGCTGGTTGGGTTTACTGACGGCTAATGTGAATCCCCTGACACTGTTTAGCAGATTTTCTTAATCCATGCGATTAAATGATAAAATTGGGGACATGGCTACTACATTAGCATTCTTACAGGTCAGATACTAAGTGCATTGAGCATAACGGCATACCCCTCCTCTCAGATCGCGTCCCCTTTGCTGACTGAGGAGGCCAAAACTGACACACACCCCTCCGCCAGGTGTGCAGCACCGACTGTGTCATTTCACCCCCACGAGGCGAGTTTTAAGATTATGAACTGTAATTTAAGGCCGGCATTAAGATTCTAATAAGCAATTCTTAAATAGTTCTGCTAAACCAACTAATCAGAACAGCTGTCTACATACTTTTGACTACATGTCATATATAATACACTTTACACGGCGATGTTTATCTACTTCGTTTGTCTTATTTTTCTCTCTCTGGTCCAGATCCCCTCCTCGGCCGAGTCCAGGTGGCCTCCACTACTCCGACGAGGACGTCAGCGCCAAATGCAACGACCTTATGGGCGCCGAGAACAGCAGTCTGACTGAAAAACCCTCAGAGGTGTCCGACTCACAGGTACACCCGTCTCCGATTCAGTATTTAGTGCTGTATTTGATCCAAATACTTGAAACTATATATATATATATATTTCTTTTAATATTTGGCTCGTTCACTTCACTGAGATGAACCTTTGGCCCCTTATAAAGAATTATAGGGGCACTTCTGCTCTGTGGAGTCTCAATTATAGCATAATGGACCCCAGCTTAAATGTATGTTATTCACTGTCACATTGTTAAGACCAGAATAGCCGGCGTTGTACCATGTTGACTGCAGTGACCCACAGCTACTGGAGTGGGTGTGGGGAAGATCCACAGAGCAACACTGATTTCGAAGTGGTCCCACAGAGGCTCAGTTACAGGTTAAAGTCTTGGGAATTAAGCCTGCACAGGGTTGAGGAAGAGTGCTGAGCATGGCGCTTGTCGGTTGAGAAGCATCCTCGGTCGGAGAGTTGCAAACGTGGTAATTGGGGAGAAGAATTGGGGGGAAGATGGTAGAAAATGGAAATAAAAAAGGCTGGGGAATTAAGGAGCCTGGGTAGAATAACAATCCCATAGTCGGCGCTGATAGTACTATTAGTATTAATTCTATTAACACATAAAACGTACAGGATGACCTCTGTGGGATATGCGAACTGATATGAGGCCACCCGAATCCCGACACCTTTTTTATTCTGTGTTTTCCTCCCTCGAGGCAACGAGATGAAAAGCCTGAGCTGATTCACTCCGCTTCGGCGGGGGTTAGATTTTATCCAGCAGGGAATGCACATTTAATTAAAGATCTCTTCTCTCTTTTAGAAGCTTTCCTCTCAGGCATGAGCTACGTGACTCAGCAACCTTCAAAACAAAGCTAACGCCTCAGAGGCGGATGTAGCTTGAAAATTTCAGACAGTTGGGAATAGATTTGTAGATTTTTTCCCCCTCTTGTTTAGGCAACTTTTTCAAATTAAATTCTCAATGGCTTTGCTGTCATTTTCTGACTATCTGTAATGCAAATAATGCTCCTTGGTGCTACATAAACAATTGTCTTTTTTCTGACTTTATTGTGATTCAGATTTACATTGCACAGGCTCAGAGTCGATCAGGAGAGTTATAAATAATACAATGTAGTGCAAACTGC
>JAYDZG010000023.1:9927360-9943270 GCA_034509265.1 Microcambeva bendego
GCCGAAATACTTCATGGATCGATGATCCATCAAGTGACCGAGAGTCGGCTGCGACTGAACGGATAATCATCATCATAATTACTCTTCAGGGTTTATCATTTTAAAAGCATTGAGCAAACCATCATTGAGATTTCACGACCTGCCCTGTGGTTATAAAACCTTCCATCAAGAGCAGTGACTCCTAATGCGTTCCCTTATTTCCTAGACTTAAGTCCACTCTATTGATTTATAGTGAGGAAAACGGCACCACAGCTTGGATTCCCAGTTCAAGCAGATCTTTCCATGATATTTTGAACTGTCCATTTACACACAGATGACTCTATAGACTGTTGTCTTTATAAACTAGCATATTTCTTGCTGTCCATCAATCACAACCTTTTGTTTCTCTTAGTTTTTATGATATGATAGTACAAACGCCACCACATGTTAAATGTTTGGACATGGTTAAGATTAAATGAATAGAAAAGCAATAATGCGGATCTCAGTCCGCTGTGGGGAGATCTAACACAAGCAGACGGGGATTCCCTAATAACATTATTATTGTTGTTTTTCTCTGACTGTGTCAGCCCTTACAATAATTAAACTGACCTTAAGCAAATAAATAGTTTGAATGGGATTACTATGTTTACGTTTTTAGCATCTAGAAGATGCCTTTATCCGAAGCGACAGTTACAGTCTGAGCAATGAGGGTTAAGGGCCTTGCTCAAGGGCCCAACAGCAGCAACCTGGCCAGGGTGAGATTTGAACCAGCGACCATCAGACTAGTCCTGTACCTTTACCACGAGTCTACTGCTGGCCCAGGGGGCAATTCATCATTTAACAATCATTTTAATTGTTCCAAAGACAAATGATCGAATATATCGTAAATTTACATGACCAAATAAACACACATCAATTTCTATAATCACAAAAAAGAGAAATTAAAATCAGGTGAACTATGCAGTGAATTTAAACAGTTTAAAAACGACCTTCTGGTCAACATATCTGGTCCACAGTACAATCTCTAAGTAGTGAGTCACTAAGCCTATTACAGATGCCCAAGGGTCAGAGGTTAGTATATATGGGGGGGGGGGGGGGGGGGCTTCAGGATGTGGATGCTGAAATAGATGGATAAAGGGAGGGTGATGTATTTAGTCTGCAAGTGGCCCATACAGAGGAAAGCCAGCTGCCTCTCCCTGACCTGTGCTGCTGCTAACTCGAATTGTCCAAGAAGCTGTTTGGAAAGTCACTGGCAATACGAGAGGCCTGTAGTTTCCCACGCTGGATTCTCATGCTCCTAAACTCCACTTATTTTCACATGGCTATAAATAAGCCCCAGTCGCCCCAGTGTGATGGAGCAGCTGTAAAATGCTCTCTGGAATGCCCTTCATCTTATCTGGCTATTAGTTATTCCTGTAATAAGGAATGGATGGTATAACACTTAAGTTAACTGTGCTTAAGTGCGGTCAAAATGATGTAAGTGGTCATGTAACCATAATCCCTTCAGGAGCTCTCACCTGGAAAACCTGTTTGTTAATAGGTAAGGTCCAATATATACAACAGAAACCTTATGCATTAAAAGAATGCTTAGGACGCTCCCGTAAGGCGTCGACACGGCTGATCGTGGTCCGCATTGATTTGGCATGGGTTTTTACAATGGATGCCCTTGCTGGCACAACCCTCCCAATTCATCCATGCTTGGGACCCGCACTACAACGCACTGGCTCGTGCATCCGAGTGGCAAGGCACAATTTCAAACTGGCGAGTTCAGATTCTCAGCGCTGTCATGCTAGCAAAAAATCCCAGCGCTCCACTTGCGTGCAAAGAAGTAGCTTTAGGGTACAGGTAAGCTCAATTCACACAGATTTTAGATACAGTTAAGCATTAAAAGTTCTTATGAATCTTGTGTTTTATATTTTGATGGGTTGCTTCGTCAGTCAGGGGTTAAGCCATTGACTAATGGACTTTATGCAATAGTGCAGATGTGTGGACATTTCCTACATTACTTTTACATACTTGCAACATTCGCATAAAAAAATCATGATAGCCACAGTTTCTTGCCAAAATTCAGGCCTTGGTGAAGAATATTTCACGGCCCTTTTAAATAGTGGTTTCCTTGTGGACTTTAGCAGCAGCATGAGCTCACTGGACTAATCCCCTTCTATGATTTAAAACAACAAACCCAACACTGATTGCCATTTTAAGTCTAGATGTCAATTGTGCACCTACGTCTAACAACAACAATTATAAATTGTTCATAGCAAGCAAGTGCACGTAACCGTATAGAGCATTTTCATCCAAGGAAAACACAGTCCAAAGGTTAACCTCGGTCATTTCAAATGATAGAAATAACCTCGATTAACTCATCACTTCATTTTCAGTTGTTGTTAGTAAAAGATTTATTTTAAAACGTGCAGTTTCACCAGGAGGACCCTAGCTTCAGAAGAAGATTACAGTAATTGTCCAGACAGAAGGAGGTCTCCAATCAAAACATGTTCACTTTCTTTGTTTGTACACACCCAACTTAATTGCTGTACATTATAATCATCTAAATTCCAAGTGCTGATTTACAAAGATGCCATCCAGGATCACCCTTCTCATGTGCAGCGTGATTTAAATCATGTGTAATTCCTTTTTGTGGTTAAATGTGTTTATGCAAGAGCATCTGTTCAGTCTTGCTTTAAAATAAACGAACCTATTACTGTTTATTGGCTGAAGCTGCAATGCTGCTGCCTGTATGCATTATTTAACACGGATGAATTCTATTTGCAAGATCAATTCTGTGCTTTTAAATGCTGCCCCCATGATCTGAACTGTTGTGCTACTTGATGATTTAGTTTCACATAGCTTTTGGATGTAATTGGGTGTCTGAGGCATCTGTGCGGCAACATCCCTAAAGCCTGAAGAACACGGCTAGACATGAATTCAGAGTTTTAACGATTAAGGAGCGTAAGCATCTGTTTGCTCTTGCCTTAGAGCAAGTCAATGAAAAAGATTGTGCTCACAGGAAGCACACATATCTACGTGTGGTGAGATGCTTCCATGGCAACGTAGACAGGTAAGAACATCAGGAGGCACAGGAAGTGCTGGTGGGGGAAGGCACAAACATAAATATTGTAATGCTTTATGGTGCAAAGTCACAGTTTATTAATTGATGTAGTTTTTACCTGAAAAGGACGACTTATGGACCTGGGAAACCAGTTGAGACTACTGAGCTGCCCACAATTATTTTACTATTACATGTTTTTGGGTATTTTTACTACAATAACTGTGTATTTTCTTCAACAAATGGTCCTTTTTGTACAGAACAATCACTGAATGTACAGTAAAGTCAAGGCTTGGGTAGTACAGTGGTAAAAATATGCCAGTTCACTACTGCTGAGCTGTGGTGTTTAAACCTTTATGGTGCTATCAGCCTGTCGGGCATCTACACAGGCTAGTGTGTATTAGTGGCATCCCCAAGCACAGATAAAAATAAGGGGGGCATCTGACTTTATAATCCCTAAATTTAGGAGCATCCTAAAAGAAAAATATATATAGGTTAAACCTAGAACAGTTGTTCTTACTGTTTGGCATAAAATTCTTATAAAATTTTTGAAATGAGTAAGTTTCTTTCACCCCATGGAGATGACTGCATTTGTAGGTCATGTGACCACAGTGTGTTCAACCAGCCAGGGATTCAGCTTTCATGGTGGCTCAAGTCGATGCCGCATGCTCATGTCACACACGTGTCTCATATTGCAATTTACCAAGCTGCACGCTTTCACACAAGTTCTGTTACACACCCACTCAGAGATTGGCTTTTGTGGAATTGACGTTCAGCAGTTTAAGAGCTCCTGGTGCTGCTATTGTCAGAATGATTGTTGAATAATTCAGTATGAGCTGGCAACAGTGGAAGCATCCGGCCTGTAGTTTTCAGGATCGTCATTTAATGCAATTATGCAATCATCATGCACACATGGGTCAGCCTCCTCACCTTCTGAGTCCTTTCACAAGTCCTGTCATGACCCAGCCTTCAATGTCGTCATGTGGCTGCCTCATCACATGCTCAGTGCGATGTATCCTGTGGCCTTAATGCGGTTTAATAGCTCATTTTATGCTCTGACCTTCTAAACACGCTCAATGGTCAACCTATTCTTCCATTAGGTTTCAGCAGTTGCACTCGTTCTCGAACGCCTACGCGAACCCTTCCTGGTTCAATGTCCAGTTGATATGTTATTGACCAGTTTGGTGAAAGTCAAATTGACTGGGGTATGAACTGGAGCACAGCGAGGCAAATGAACTAGTGATAGGAATTATGACTTCGTTCTTTTTTTTACAGGCAAAATGGGTTTTTTAAAAATGTTCTCTTGTGCTGGTGTTCGTTTCTGATTTCATTAGCATCGTGAAGAATCAGATATAACATAATTGAACAAGTTTATTTCTCAATTATAAATTCCAGTGGGGCCTGTGTCAGTAGTGTCAATAGGTAGGGGTTTAAGTGGTGTATGAAAATATTTTCATCTACAAAAGGGGGGTGCAGCAGAAAAGGTTTGGGGACCACTGCTTTAGCCAGTAAAATATAAATAATATTATTAGAACTTACTAGCAAATAGCATTAGCTTTAGGTTTTTTAATTGAAAGTATGTATTCTGAAACGAATTAAATTCTGAAACTCTGTCTTTCTTCAGAACCCCAAAACACCCCACTTTTATTAACTAACGAACTAATGATATGTTTATTATGAGACACCACAAGTCATTGAATTAGACAATCGCATGTCAGTTTTCAGTTAGACGTCACTTTGCAGTTGCTATTCATAGTTAGAAATTGTCCGAGACCTTTGGCCTAAGCAAAAGGCCACGCTGTAAGGCCATACCAGCATCCACGCATTCACTTCATGGCTCTGGTTCAATATTCTCTTATCTTATCTTGGTATTTACTTAATCCTCAGTCAACTCAAACCTAGGATTTAAACTCTATACTCTAGAAATGTGGCAGCCATGGTTTACTGTTTGAACTTGGGGGTTGCTGCAGTCCATTCTGGAACTTTAAATGGTATTTACTGCCGCCTTTATAGATAAGACGTCTTGGAACTGCTCCACTACTGATTGTCAATTACACACAAAGTGTGATGACACAGGAATGCACTTAATTTGGGGTTACAGACTGGATGCCTTGTACATTTCTTTTAAATCTTATGCTCTTGTTTTGTTCTTTTTTTTTTGCAGGTTGAACAGCGCTTGTCTAACTGAGGGTTCCAGCCAGAACTAAATCAGAGTGTTTCACCAAAAACTGTATGTTTCTGTGACGTTGATCTAATTACACAAGAGATAAACGTGTTGGATTTCTCTTAAAGGGAAGAGACAAAGACTGGAAATATGCCCATCTTAAAGCAACTCGTTTCAAGTTCATCTCAGTCCAAACGACGTTCTCGCATGGACCTCACCACTGAGATGATCAGTGCTCCCCTTGGTGACTTCCGCCACACCATGCACGTAGGCCGGAGTGGTGATGCTTTTGGGGACACCTCCTTCCTAAGCACTCGCTCTGGAGAGCCCCCACAGGATGCCACTTCCAATCCACGCTCTCCCAAACTCGGCCTTCTTTCCAGAACCTTCAGGAGCAGCAAGCGTTCTCAGTCTGTTACTCGCGTGGATCAAAGGGAGAGCACACTGCTACCCCCGAGCGGATCACCCACATTTGTAAAGAATGCTCTTTCTTTGCCCTTCCTGAATGAGAATAGCACAGAAACCAGCGGTGGTAGGCTCTTCAAAAGCGTAGCCTCCAGTCCCTTAAAGCAACAGACCTCCAATGGGGCAGCTTCTCACAGCCTGGAACTGGAGCTTCACGAGAAGTCCTTTGGGGAGCTGACAGACTTGCGTCCCTCTCCGATGTATAATGGAGGAGGAATGAAGCATGCCGAGTCAGTTATGTCTTTCCATGTAGACCTCGGGCCCTCCATGCTCGGAGACATCCTGGGGGTCATGGAGAAGGAAGACGATGACCAAGGCTTTGAGGAGGGCAAAAACAGCGAAGGACGGGCTTCTCCTCTTCTTCTCAACCGAGGAGTGGAAGTGGACATGGGAATACGGCCCAAGCTGGTGAATGAGGAAAAAAACGAGCAGGAAATGAATCTGGAGGTGGATGATGCGACTCCTGTTCGTGCACCCAGTTCTGTCGACCTGGAAATGCAGAGTGAGGTCATCAGCACTCCTAAAACTCATCCTAAACATCTGAAGGACACGGACAGCTCCTCTGTGTCCAGCTCTGGCTCCCATGCCCTGGAGGACAAAGCATTCAGCCAACCTTATCAGGGTGACACAGACAGTAACAATTACAGCTACCACGCCGGGGAAGAAGGAGCCTTCTCGTCCTTCTTGGAAGACGAAGATGATGAGATCCGCGTGTGAGACTCTTCGGAAGCTGCAAGGGAACTAGAGACACCCAAGCAATCGAACGTCTAGAGATTGCATTTATAAAGCTGAAAGTTCATAAATACTTTTAAATCCAGTAAGCCGAAGGAGCAAAACTAGATCTGATTCCATTGTCCTAACAGATTGGACTTGAAACACAATAGCTCTGATTCTTCTTTCCTAGCGGAGGGGGCTCGTACCATAGTGGCTCTGGTTCTTTGAAAGCAGAGGGGACTTTGATCCAAACAATGTCTGCTCCACAGTACACCGAGTGCCTAGTTACTGCAGCTGTTTGGATAGATAGGGCAAAAAGATGGACTTGGATGAGTTATCTAATATCATGCTCAAATCAACTTCCTTCCTTTAATTCTGTCCATCAACAGTCTTAATTGATATTTGTGTAAACTTGTTGGTACCGACTACTTTTTTTTTTACACTATAAGCACACTTCCTTAGCTTAAAGTCTTAAATGATACGCCGTATGCTGGAAATTCCAACAGGACCTGGAACATCTCTGTTTGAACTTTGGCCTCTCCAGAGATTAGGACAAAACAACCATAGTATTTACAGAAACTAGACAGATAGAAAATATTCCTGTCATCAGAAATGAATAAAAAAGACCAGAATGTGTGTGGTGGCAGGCAAAGTAGAGAAACTGGAACATAAAACAGCTTGGTCTGTGTTTCTTTGCTCATGTTGACAGCTGCAAAGCTGGTACATTTGAGCTCTTCTGTTCAAAAAGGATTTTGCATACTGCTCGCATATGTGCTGCCTTCATCTAACCACTTCCTTCCTCACCCCTCTGAAGATAACTGTTCGGCTCTGCAACTTGCTAGTTTAAGCAGCACAACAATCATCCTAGATACTAATCAGGTCAATCATGTAACCGATCCCAGAACCACGTATGTGGTTTCATCATCAAATGTAGCGTTATTGCAGAAGTGTTACGTTTTTGTGTAGACCAGGCAGTGCATCTTTACTTCACTTGGGTGACGGACTTTGTTTAACAGCATGTACACTAACTTCTACTTACTTTTCAATTGTTCACAAAAGTTATGTGCCACACGGGTGAGTACCTGAGCCCTTCTTTGCTGAATAATGTCTGTTAATCTGCTTTTAGGCTGCTAGGTTGTACAGAATTACGATGGAACATTTAGTGACATGATTTTTAACTGTAAATGGAGAAGATAAAAGTGCCAAATAATAATGACGCAGTTTAAATATTATGTAATATGGGATTTTACCAGTGCTCTGCCTAGATTGACCTATTCAAATTACCGACCTAATACTTAATCAACGGTATTTTTTAAACCACAAAAGACTTAAAAAAAAAAGTTCCACAATGTTTGCATAATCATGTCTGTGAAGTTGTAAGGTCAGAGATGGGTTAGAGCCTGATTTCCTATATAACACTGTTTATTATACTAGTGTTTCTTACTTTTGTACATCTTGTCTTGATTAGGCGGCCTTGTTTTGAAAAAGCAACATAACAGCTCTATTTTTCAAATAAAAGGAAGTTTTCAACCAGAGTTTGTGTCACATGTCATGTTTTGGCTAAGACTTTGGCATTGAGGAATAGTTACTGATAGTTTGATGTATACAGAACACTGAATTGATAGGGAATGGAAAAGCATATATGTTTTTGTCTCGATTGTTTTACAGTTAATGGTCTACACTAGTGGCCCCCACCCTTTTTTTTGCAACAAGGACCCATTTCATAGTGGGGGGTTGAAACAGAATAACTACAGAATAGAAAATCTGTGCTTTTTTATAACAACCAGACACTTGAGGACAACACCTGAAGAGTATATCAGTAAGTAGAGTTAATTGATGATGTGATCTTTTTTTTCTGTGGTTCAGTAATGAATGATCCGGTTACCAGTCCTTGACCCAGTGGTAGGGGACCATGTTCTACCGTACTGACAATAGTTTGGCGTAAAACTTTAACTAAACTTAAACTTGATATTTAAAATCTTGTCTGTATCGTGAATCAATATGAACAAAGTACCGAATTGCTCCTATCTGCCGCCAACTGTTCATCGTAATCGTTCACATGAGTTTCACAACACATCTACTTTCAACAGTCCATAATATTCATTTGGTTCATCCAAAATTCTTGTCTGTGTGTGTGTATATGCATGTACGTTCAAACTCCTGTCATCTTTAAACCCCCAGACTGCTAAATGCAGTTCGTCTCAGCATCTACAGACACAAGCTGTCAACATCTCTGGGCAAGCTCCCTAGGCATCGGCTGATGGGTTTCTTTCCACAGTCCAGACATGCAGTCAGGTAAGTTACACAGTGTGTGTACATGAGTGTGTGTGGCATTAAACTTGCGAACCCTTTAAATAAAATACTACTATTTGTCAAGAATGCAAGTGTGTAAAACATAACGTTGAAGATAGTTGGACGATATTCAGTTATGAATCATGTTTATTCGATGGTTTCTATAATCACACATGAATCAATTAAATAGGTCCCTGCTCCATCCACGCTGTTTTAAAGCTATTTAAATCGGGTCTCAACTGGAAAAGGCTCCAGCACCTCTACACACCCTAATTAGGATCAAGCTGGTGACCTGAACTGAAAGCGGGTCAAAAAGTGTCAAAATGTGTCTCGCGCGTATTACATTAGTGACGGAGCATTTTTATTCTATCTGAGATGTGTTCGCAGCCCAAACTGAGAGTGGATATTTTCTTCTATTTAACGCCTAGTTCGGACTTTTAAAGTGCCCTAGAAAACGCAGAACCACAACAACCCTGCATTTTCAGCGGTGCCCCTGTTTAACTGCGCCTGCATTCCACTGCACGGTTCTCTGTGCCAGCCAGGATATCAGAGGGACGTTAAATCAACGTTAATTAACCGTTAATTCCTTCTCAGTCCTTTGCTGTGAGGGAACGAAGCACCAGTGAGAAATCTGATTACCTCTCCTGACACGGTACCGAGTGTACTAACGTGGGTTGAATGGGAATTTGGGAAGACACCTGAAACATCTTCTTACGTCATGTGTATATTCCTACTACATAAACACTTATAATCTGCGTCACCAGTATTAAGGTAGGATTGTGTTATAAAATGTTGACTAGAGCAGCTTTTGCGTATTTAGCTGTAATAACCTTCCAGCTAACCAGTTTATTCCCAACGTAGAGGTTCGTTCTCATTCAAGAAGCAGCACCGAAGTGCATTTTATCAGTCAAGAGCCTCAATTAGACTTAACACGGAGAACCAGAATGCAAGTTACAACAGCATAGCTGCATAATTAGCAAGTGCAGGAGCTCGGACAGGCTCAGAATGCTAACCGAAGGTGTGGTGCATTATGAAGCATGTAATTACACAAACTTGCACAATGGAAAGCTGCCAAAATGTGTTTTTTTTTTTTCAGAAAGAATTGTGACTCTTTGAAACACCTTGAAATGATTTTATGTGAAATAAAGATTAAACACAATTCACAACCAACCCCCATAAGACACAACTGAGGTGAATTAGAGATGCAAAATTGTGACCGTGTTTGATGTAACCCTGTGAACTGATGGACCTTGTGTAATAAGTAAATCTTAATAAAGTAATCACTTAAAATATTCCAATAATTAATAATTCCACCTGGGTGGCACGGTTGCTTAGTGTGTAGCACTGTCGCCTCACATCAAGAATGTCCTGGGTTCGATCCCTGGTTGGGGCGATCTAGGTCCTTTCTGTTTGGAGTTTGCATGTTCTCTCCGTGGGTTTCCTCCAGGTACTCAGGTCATCTGCGATGGACTGGATCCCCATTCAGAGTGTTACCTTGTGTCTTGTGCCCATTGAAGAGCTGGGATAGGCTCCAGCACCCCTCCCCGACCCTGATTAGGAAAAGGGGTTAAAGAAGCTGAACTGAATGAATAATTCCACTTCATTATTCAATTTGGCTTCATTATTCAATTTTGCTGAGTAACTATACTTGAGATCAAACTGCTTTTATTATTTTATCATAATCATTACATTATCATCTATATGGTTTAGTCAAATTGTTTTACTGTAATAAAACATGGCTAGATTGTTCTACACACACTATACCCTCGATCGTGAGCTTGTTGGACATCTCCATGGATGTTATGGACCATGCTGTACCAGCCTCCACTCTTCTAATTAAGCTTTAACACGATTTTGGAGAGTCTGATGGCCTGTTGTTATAGGGACAGTTCAGAGGTTAGGCTGATATTAGAAGAGAAGGCCTGGCCTGCACTGACCTTCTGGTTAATCCCCTTTTTTCCCTTAAAGTTAGCATTATATTAGATATAATTGACCATAAAACTCCTGTATGCGATTGGTGTTGCAGAAACGCATGAACTCGGTCATTAGGAGAGTGTGTACTGCCCCCTAGTGTTGTAATGTATGGTCAACGCTGTTTTATGTTGAGGCAATATTACAATAAAAACTGTATGTTTGAAAATCCCGATTAGAACTTTCAAACTGTACATAATGTAATAATAAAGCATTTCTATTTAATTGCTTATATTTATTTGATATACTACATTGAATTTACTGAGTATAAGTAAAAAAATACTGAGTATCAATAAAAAAAGTCTATAGCTTAGACTAGCTAGCTATAAGAAGTAAGCTGGCTATTCTTTGGTCATGGAAAATGTCTTGGAAACGTTTCAGATAAAGACCGTAAATGTTCAATGAGTGAAGACACTTAGGTTTAAAATGTAAATATGTCTTGCTATTCGTTTAGCATCCACCAGAGGGCCCTGTCCGTTAGTATATCGAGGAAGTCTGCAGGATGCTGCCAATTCTGCTGTCTTTCCTGTTGGATTTCAAGGCAGGAGTTGCAGAGGCAGCTAGCAGGGAGAAATCTGGAACACATTAAACAACCTGCTGGCTGGAGATTTTGGACAGAGAGAAACTGGAGAAAGGGGAGTGTGTTAGAACTGGTACAAAACGCATAATTGTTCATCAACGTCTTTCCCTCCCGCCTTTCCTTCCACTCCCTCCTTCTCCATAACACAAACTCACACATATAAACATGACCCAGCCCTTCCAGATCCTAGTGCGGTTCGTCGTTTGTTGTTTCTTACTACACAGCAGATCTTTTCCCTTATCCGATTTAAGCTGTGCCGATCTCACCCCCACTCTCACCCCGGTGGCCCAAAATGGCCATGTTTAAATTGAAGAAAGCACATGGACATTAAGCAGGCCGCCCTTCCCCCAGCCTCTTCAGTGTACCATACATAGAATGATGTACACATTCAGGGATCCAGATGCTCCTCTGGAGTCAAATTAACCAGTGGACTAGTTCTGATTTGTATTTCTAGACAAACAGTCTGATCAGCTTTCACAATAAAACAATACACGCCGAGTTGTTGGTTTTGGTCCGGAGAAGTGTTTAGTCTATCGTGAGACGGATCGTGTTGTTTCGGTTTTCACTTCAACCCAAAGCACATGCTTGTACAGCTGATGTGAAGATAAAACATGCTACTAAAAATCCGTATGATTGCTGGTGGGTCGATGTTTGGACATTTTAAACAAGGACACTGTCACATTTTGTACACTGTTTATTTTTACCCTCACATTTAAGATGCTGCGTTTTTACAGTTTCTGGAAAGGAAGAAAAAAATGACAATAAAACCGAATGGGGGAAAATGGCCTGCAAAAACCGCTCTGCTTGTTCCTGGAATCATTTCTTTAGCGGCTCTGTTTTTCCATTTAGTGTTTTCCACACGCCGTTTCAAAACTTTAGCAATGTTTAGGACTGCAGGAAAGATCTTTCACGTGATGCGTGATTGAAGTGATGAATACCACAAACACAGCAGTAGGGCACTGACCTCTGATCTTCAGTAGCTGAACCACACAGCACATGAACAGTAGTAAGATCAATTACATCAGCGTGTCTTTATTGCTATTATTATTGTTGTTAGAAAAATACTATCCGGAATAATTGGTTAGGTTTGGTTGTTGCTTAATACAGACACAATTATATATGTTTGGCCTAATTGTCACACAGTTTAAAAAAACATTGGAAAAATAAATCCATTTTCTATGGTTTTTAAAACTGTTTAAATAAAATGTGTTGGTTTTCTTTATTTGTATAAGTCAAGTCAAGTCAATTTTATTTGTATAGCGCTTTTTTACAATGGACATTGTCACAAAGCAGCTTTACAGAGTTTAGGACCCCCTGTTGAGCAACCCATGGGCGACTGTGGCAAGGAAAAACTCCCTAAAAATACAGGACGAGAACTTGGAGGAACCAGACTCAGCAGGGGCCCCGTCCAACTTGGGTGGACTGGAGAATGTTTTAAATAACAAGATTTATACAGTTCAACAACAACAACAAAATACATTAAACTAAAAGCTATAACTAGCAGAAGTTCTATGGATAAATAGGAGTTATTAATTATTCAGTCCGGTTTCTAAAATAGTCCGTTGGGAGTTTTGGAAGTTCTTTGAGCAAACGCCTGGCCCTGGATAAATGCCTGAATAACATTTCTGTGAAAATTTCACAATTTATATTAAAGACCTAGCCTGTGGGTGACACGGTGGCTCAGTAGGCAGCACTATCACCTTGCAGCAAAAAGGTCCTGGGTTCGGTTCCCAGGTGGGGTGATCCTGGTACTTTCTGTGTGGAGTGCATGTTCTCCCTGCTCTGTGAGGGTTTCCTCCCATAGCCAAAAAGATTCCGCTAGGAATTGGAGACACTGAATTGTCCAACTGGTATATTTGTGCCTATCCACTGGTCAAAATTGTAGGTCCCAAGCCTATATAAATAGGGAGACTTGTGTCTGCAAGGGCAGATGACACACATATGACCTTTTTCAGTTCTCTGTGGTCCAGTCCTAATCTTTGGAGAACTTCTGCTGTGCTTCTCATTGACAGCAGGACAGTTTTGAACCACTGGGGCTGTGAACTTTACCCAAGTTGTGTGCCGTTCTTTCTGAGGGTCACTTGATGTAATTCTATATTTGCTGAGTGACATTTGGATGAGTTGTGCAGTGGACAGTTTGTTGTCACTGTTGTGCCTGACGTTTCTCTTATAAACTACTGTCTGAAACTTAAGGATCGGAATCAGATACTCACTGATATTATATTTCAATACTTTTGAGGTGTTATTAGAACTGTCAGTCATATTGCAAGAGCTTCAGGTGGTTGTTGAATGAGTACCTGATTAAGGCATCATAAACACCATTGATTTTGGAATGATGTGTCCAACAAGCTCATTGGCTGTCCATATACTGGGATATGGAGTTTAGCAGTGGGCTACTGAATCATTTATAACTTTTTCTGGTAATGTTAATAATTCAGGAGACTTGAATGATGTCATAATGAAGATTAATTGGATGACTGTACATATAAATGACCCATATAAATGATAAATGAAAGCTAAATTATTTGAACACTTACTAAGAATTGGTCATTTATGGAAATCATTTTAAAGGGTGTTACGACCTTCAGTAAAATGCATGTCTGGCAAATTTAGGCATATGTTAGTACAGCTCCAACCTGGATAATATTTATGAACTGCGATGAAATTAAAAAGACAAATTTACTATATATGATATTTTCCTGCATTATTGATCGCTTTCTTCAATGAGCTGGTACTTATTTAGTTTGGCTTGTTATAACTGCTAAAGGTTATTGCAAAGACGACCATCAGGTTTTTTTTACCCTGTGGCTCCACTGCCAGAATTTAGCTGCTGTTAAAAATACAGCACACGTGGGTTAAATATGGGTCTGCAAACTATAGGAAGAATCAGATTGCATTACATTTATAGCAACAAAGAATGTGTGACGCTTGCAAGAGACGACTTGCAATCTAACATCTCGACTGAGGTAGCTGGTATAAAAGCCAGCTCAGTGTGTCATCACCTCACACTGAACACACAAGACATTCGATAGAACATCACAATACCAGTATTACATTACAAAACCCAGGCTTGGTAAACATGAGAGAACAATTAGAGTTGACATGTACTGTAGGTCACAATGTGAGTGTGTTTGATGTATTTCTTTGACTGCAAAATGACACAATGTTTGTTTGTTGAATTGTAAATCTATTATAATTGCTTGTACTGTATATAAGCTCTGGTCAAGCAACACATAGACTCTGACCTACTAGACATCTCAAGTATTTACTTCAGCAAGAGCTCTGATGCAGCTACACAGTTAGATTTCTGCAATACTTCATAGCTCAGCATTAATAAGTAAGTGTTATTCAACTTGATTGCAGCTCCAAATAAATACATTACAGACATGGTGCTATCCACAAAATTATGTACCATCTTTGAACTTGTGACCTGTAGCAAATCTAATGTGCCACAATGACATTTCCACGGGCATGCAGTTGTAAGAGAATGCAACATTAAGTTGTCCATGACTAAAATCAGGGGATCTCTTAATTAAACGCTGCAGTGTTGCATGTTTTCCCTGCACACAGGGGAACCATGCAAACTCCACACAAAAAGTGAGGCTGTGAGAAGACAGTGCTACCCACCAAGCCACCGACCATGCTTCCCATGAACCGTACAACTGTCTAAATTCATACAATGTGTCTAAAGTGATTTAAGTAGGTGCCACATTGTAGGATGTGGATCTACCAGTTGGAATTTTGTCATGCACATTTCAAAAGCACATGGAAACTGCACGTTTAACCCTTTTCAAACTAAAACGTCCTCCATGGTCCACTCAGTCAATTGATACCTGTGGTAAAACAGCAGATGTTGTGCTCCTCAAGAGACCCCAAGCACTAAACTGTAAGTCCTGGCCTCCTCCTTAAATCTTTCAATCTTGAGCCATTCCCAGACCCCACAGTTCTCTTTATCACCCAGGTTTACTTAAGTAATCCTAACTGATTTTGAGAGTAAAGCAACGTCAACACCACATTTCTGGAAAAAGCAGTAAACCACAGCTTTTTTTATAAGACTGTCGGTTTGGATCTGCATGACTTAAATTTTGCTCGAATAGATTATGTGAAAGGAAATGTGTAACACCCAGGGTAAGAGAACAGCTATATATGTGAGGCTGACAATGCTGTTCTTGTGTGGTAGACATGCTTTGGTATGTAGCGCACTATAGAGGAACCATGCTATGGGGTGATGAGGTTAAATCTGGCCAGGAAGTCGGGGATCACTAGGGGTCATTGGCTCTTGGCATGCATTAAACTTTAACCCCTGAAACCAGACTAAATCTGCCCAGTTTTCAGAGGCAACTGTTTAGTCAGATCCTGATAGTCATAATTTACAATGATAAATTATATTTATAAAGCCAAGACATTAACTAATACCTGCAATTTAGTTTTAAATTTAACCACGATTGCTGTTGTGTGTTACACTTATGCATTATTCTAACATGATTAATGAATGCTTAGGATATGTGTCCTTAATAAAATGCCCAAGACAGTGAAAATGTTTCACAGCTTTTGAAGTAAAGCTTTGAGTTTGGGCTTAATCAGCAAAACTGGTTTGCCTCTTGACAGAGATGTTAAAGCATGTGAGCTGAGTTGAGCTGAGTTAACAACCCCTCCACCCGCTCCCCAAACCCTGCAAAGCTATGCACGTGTTAAATGG
>JAYDZG010000023.1:9960739-9971044 GCA_034509265.1 Microcambeva bendego
TGTTTTTTTTTAACTCTGAATTGTATTTGATGCAGTTGGTAAAGTGAAATGAGAAAAATATTTGTGGAAATAAAAACTGAATTGGCATGTGCATTTGAATTTACCCCCTTTGCTATGAAGCCCTTAAAAAGTTCTGGTGCTACCAGTTACATTCAGAAGTCACATGCTTAGTGAAATGAAGACCCCCTGTGTGCAATATAAGTGTCACATGATTTGTCAGTATATACACACACCTTTTCTGAAAGGCCCCAGAGGCTGCAACACCATTAAGCAACAGGCACCACTAACCAAACAACACCATGAAGACCAAGGAAATCTCCAAACAAAGTTGTAGAGAAGTACAAGTCAGGGTTGGGTTATAAAAAATATCCAAATCTCTGATGATCCCCCGGAGCACCCACAAATCCATTATCATCAAATGGAAAGAACATGGTACCACAACAAACCTGCCATGAGAGGGCCGCTTCCAAAACTCTCTGACCGGGCAAGTGGGCATTAATCAGAGAGGCAGCACAGATACCAAAGGTAACCCTGAAGGAGCTGCAGGGTTCCCAAGCTGAGACTGAAGTATCTGTCCATAAGACCACAATAAACCGTACATTCCTCAGAGCTGGGTTTTATGGAAGAGGGGCCTGAAAAAAGCCTTTACTTACAGACAAAAATAGGGAGGCTTGTTTTGATTTTGCCAAAAGGTATTTGTGAGACTCTTCAAATGCATGGAGGAAGGTGCTCTGGCCAGATGAGAGCATGGTGCAAAACCAACACATCTTATCACCCCCAAAAAAACATGGTGGTGTCAGCATCATTCTGTGGGCATGTTTTTCAGCATCAGGGACTGTAAAACTGGTCCGAGTCCAGGGGAAGATGGATGGTGCTAAATACAGGGATATTCTTCAGGAGCAAAACCTGTTTTGGTCTGTCAGGGATTTGAGACTGAGACGGAGGTTCACCTACCAACAGGACAATGACCCAAAGGATACTGCTAAAGCAACACACAAGTGGTTTAAGGGGAAATGTGTAAATGTATTTGAATAGCATAGTAAAAGCCCAGACCTTAATCCAATTTAGAATCTGTGGTCAGACTTGAAGATTGCTGTTCACCAGTGGAAACCATCTTGATGGAGCTGGAACAGTTTTGCCTTGAGGAATGGACAAAAATCCCAGTGGCAAGTATGTGGCAAGCTCATAGAGACTTATCCAAAGTGACTTGCAGCTGTAATTTCCCGAAAAAGGTGGCTCTACAAAGTACTGACTTTATGGGGGTGAATATGCAGACTGTTATTTTGTCCTATTTGTTGTCTGCTTCACAAGGCACTGTATAGAATATTATAGTTAATGATGTTTGCTATTCGATATTTCAACTTTAGGGACGCCAGAGGTCTGGCTTTTGGTCGCACAGTCCATTTTTTTTTGCTGCCTGCACTCTTGTCTGGCTTAATGCCTATTAGTCCTCCCTTTGGAGGACAGCTGAGGTTGCATTTGAATTTTGTACACTTTTGAAATAATTTCAGCTATTAGACACCATACCATACTGTGAGTTTGTTCAAAATGATAATATTTTTCCTCAATTTTCTGGTGTGATGTCCTCCTTTTGGTGGTGTGATGTCCTCCTTTTTAGGGTTATGAAAGTGGGCACCCTAAGGGACACACTGTATGTTGCTTTAAGGCAATTTTATAGACAATTAAGTGTCTACTTTCCTTTGACATAACTCAAAAACTAAAATGTTTCCTTCACACTTCCACAGTATTTCACTTAAACTGTTCCTGCCCTGAGCCTGCACTTGACATATTGGGAATGTCAGAAAACTCAGGGGGCTCATAATAGCCTTACAGCTCCATTTCAAATGTGGTTAACCCTGAGAGTTATTTATTACTCCCAGGGTCACAGGGGGACAGTTAGTATTTACTACAGGATGTAGATCGTTCGCTTGGGGATGGGATAGAGTTGAGGTGAAGAGTAAAATAACCAGCACTTGTGGACAACACCTCATGCACCTCGATTTTAGTTGTCTATAACCTCTCACCCAGACACATGTTTAGAACCTATCTGGTAAGATTTTGGGTTAAGAAGACCAAGTGTGCCTGCTCACTTTGCACCATGCATACGCTGATGAACTACCCCAAACAAGTGTCTCCAACTGGCCAGGAGTCCCTCCCCTTGCTTTCTCACTTCAGACTGACTATCTTTTTATGCCCAGTTGTCCGTCCCCCTAGAAACAAAAGCTGGCTCTTTAGATCAGACTAAATGATGGAGAAAATGGGGATGCTTAGTATATTCAGGCCCAATTTTATCATGGCTATAAATCTCACTGAAATCAAAGCCTGGCTTTTACCCAAGCCCCTTTCTAGCTTCTTTGTGGTGCTAATACACATTATGGTGTGGCTGGCTGCACCCTTTGACTGTCTTGCCGAAAAGAACCGACCAAGGCTGCAGATGCACAACCCAGTGAAACCTTTGATTGCTGACCCTGTTGCTAAAGCAAAGTTTCAGCATCTGACAGTCGGAACATACAGGAGTCTCCCCTCACAAATTATGGCTTTACCAATGCCCCTGAACACAGATTTATAAAGCACTTAAAGACAAGAGAAAGAAAAAAAGGCACCAGGAATGTTCTCTTACCAAAGTTTTTGTGTCCTCTGATGTACACGCTCCAGCAAAATCTATGACCCAGTAACGCACCATAGAAAGAGGCTTTTTAGAACCTCTAAATAATCCAGCTAATGCAGTCAGCGCTCTTTTCTTTTCTGTGACCCCTTCCCTTTAGGTTTAGTTCTCAAGAGGATCACAAAGGCTACTTCAACAGTCAACAGAAGTGAGTGATCATCAATGCTGATGTGCTAGTTTGTTTAGCTTTATGACTATTCCAAGCTCAGTTCAAAACACAGTAACAATATTATAGATGAGCTAATAAACATTGGCTTAAGTCAGTTAAAATACAAGTAAAAATTACATTTAATATTTCTGCTTTTGATGTATTAGTTGTTTAATTCATTCGTTAAAGGAAGCCAAGGACCTCTTCATGTAAAAGGAAAAAGGGACATAAGTTGTCTCATTTATGGATTTTAAAGCCTTCACTTTTACCAGCACATGAAAGCCCTGTCTGTACCATGGCAACCCCTCCTTGTAGCAAAACCTTGTGTAATCGCGTTAGAAAAAGACTGAGATGTGAAGTTTCCAAATGTAAAAATGAACAGGGAACTGACGGAACATTAACCAGAGAACACAATAAAAAACTGTTTGTCTTTGATTAGGTAGGATACTTGTTATTATAAGCTTAAGCATATAGTATATATTGGAATTCTGGAACACTTTATACTGAACATCTGTCATAAAAGCATCACCTGTCAAACATCACCTATGGTCCTAAATTATGGTCCTAAGTGTAGGTACAGTGTATAGACACATCTCCTAATTATATTTCATGTCATTTCGTGTAATTTAGATTCACTGTGGACAGGTAGGAGATGAAGGTATGATTTGTCCAGTTTGGTGTTGAGGAACTACCAGTGTCCATAGCTTGGTCTTAGGCACATAATTGAACATTAAGCAATTAATAAAGATTAATGAATGATTTGGCATCGTTTATATGTGTTTATACAATAGGAACTGCTCATTATGCAGTAATTAGACCGTTGGATAGACAAAACAGGGCTCAAGACTACATGCCTATGCTAAGTGAGTTGACTAAAATATTATTGCACCTTGTCATCCCTGAGGTTAAAAGAGTTCAATTGCTTCCTCTCTACCAGACTGCTGATTAAATAAAGGGAATGAAGAAAGGCCAGAGTGCCGCAGGTTCAGCTAGTTTAACCCCGTTGACCCCAGTCAAAGCTTCAGTGGGATGGTGCAGAGGTGTGTGCAAAGCCATGGTTAAGTAGGTTTGTTTGTTTAGTCCGGCTGAACCCTCTGTTTTGGTGAGTAATGAATGATCAGTGGTACGATAGGTCTGATTTAGCCCGAGATAAATGAGGCCTTGCATTACACCCAGGGCAAACATTTTAGACCAGAGATTGATGAGAGCTTTGAAGAAGTCATATGTGGCAGTTTACAAAGCAAAAAAATAGGTTTCAGGTAGATTTGGAGTTGAAAAAATAGTTCCTCTGGGAACCGCTGAGGATCCATTGGCAACGCAGTCTCATCCCCCACAAACACAACGTCTTATTAGCTATTAGTGTCAGCTCTGCTTAGACTGATCGAGGCTGTTTGCTTAAGACTTATCTCTCCATCTGTAGAGTGTGTTTCCTTTTGGAAAAGCTATTACCAAGAAAGAGTGTCCAGCCACCACTGTCTGATTAGATCAGATATAGCCATGTTGTTATCACACACAACTCTACCCTCATCCTGCCTGCCTGCAGGTTAACTACCTTGGAGTAAGCATCAATTTTCTCTACTTTACACTGAGAGCAGAAGGCCAAGATCTCAGACTGAAGTTTTTCTACCTGGATAACTTTGCCAAAGATTGTCTGATCTTTACATTTCATAACATTCCCCTAGCTTCAAAGCTGTACAGAGAAATCCACATGCCCTTAATGAAAGCCAAAATCCCACCCTCAAAGATTTAGTATGTGTTGTTCAGTATAAATATTCTTCTTACTACAAACCTTATAATTTGAATCTCCTTCTTTCTTTTAACCTAAATTTATACAAAATCCAAGAAGGTTTCTTTAGATTGAATGAAAACCAGCCAGAGCTGAAAGTGAGGTCAAAGGGTTACTGAAAGTATAAACATTTTTATACACCCAACCATTAGTATGTTGGACATCCAACATAAAGTGACGTATGTGTGATCCTTACAGCATTCTGAGATGGCTTTTCTTCTCGTTCAAAAGAGCATTTGTATGGAGTTAAGACAGCCATATTGGATATTTAATTTTAGTGGGACTGATGTCAGAGCTCATGTTACTTTTGCATCATGTCTCAGTTTTACCGGATGTCCACATTATGTCTGATGTGTGCTCAGGTGATCCAAGAAATCCCAGAGCACTCTTTTATAATCCTGCCACATGATGCAATTCCCCAGTCGTTAATGATGACAGATTGTAAGCAGTATGTCTGTATCATTTACATTTAGCATTTATTCAAATATACATACATGTAAAAAAGAATACATTGTAGAAAAACAAAATCTTAAAATTCACATCTACAACCAAATGCATGAATCAGGTCCCCTCGGTGGAGGTAACGGGATCCAGTTAGCAAGGACCTTGAGCAAGGACCTTAACCCTCAATGCTCTGACTGTATACTGTAACTGTAAAGTTGCTTTGGACGATTGTGTCTAAATGTTGAAAATCTAAAATGTTTTTGTTGTTTTTTTCAAAGTTGATTTTACTTTGCATTTTCACTTTAAATAAGCAGCTGATGAATACTGGTAACTTCTGCATTGCAAAAAAACAGACAGCAACACCTAACAGTTCTTTAAATCAATTCAGTCTGCTGACGGTTTTTCCATGTGTAACTGCTGTATAAGGCAAAGGGGACTCAATCATAGAACTGCTAGGCTTCATTGAACTGCTTCTAGGGAATTGTGTTGTGTACTCTTCTGCATAACCTGCAAGGCTGGTATGTTTTCCTGCCCTAGACTCGGCTTTCTTTTCTGCATTTTTATGTGCCGGCAATCTTTTAAGGCACCCGTCTTTGTTCTTTGTTTAGCTGCTACAGGTGTAATGGATTTTTTTTCTTGAGAGCTGCAAAGCCGGTGGATTGAGTAGCTTCTTGTTGTGGCAGTTTCTTTTCCTTTTATCTCAGTTGTCATGGGATTGGCTGGGGTTTATAACTGATATCCGTTTGGGATGACTGCGATGGACTGGCAGGGTGTTAGCAAGTGCCTTGCACCCGTTGAAGAGCTGGGAAAGGCTCCAGCACCCCTCCCCGAACCTAAATAGGATAAGGGGTTAAAGAAAATGAACTGAACTGATCGTTTGGGATGAGTGCATGGCTACTTGCCATTCACTGGGACAGCTTAGGCTTAAGGGGCGGGGTGGTGAATGCCCTACTTCTTTCTAGTTCCATGATATTTACATGTTCCTTTACTCCTAGTAATTAAGTATATGAAAAATTATACATTTACAAATTAAATTAAAAAGTTAAAAATAATAGAAACAATGGAATTTAACATTTTCCCAGATATCACAGCCACAACAAGGTTATATATTATTTTAGTTATCTTTTCACATTTTGTTTGAGAGCATGAGGTATAAATTCTTTATGTTGAATAAAGAACATAAGGATAAATGCTAAGACTAAAACACAGACTAAAACATTCAACAACCAATATTGCCTTATTGCATCCACCACTCTTTACATTGTGTTCCTTGTAATGTTCCATGTAGGTAATTATTAACAGAAATGCCTGTTTAACTCTGAAGCAATTAACTCCTCACTGTTCAAACTCTCAGTCATGACAGCATCAGTGATGCCCCAGGTCTCAACATGTGTCTTTTATATGAGAGTCAGAGGTGCTACCTAATTTGTGGTTCACCACAAAAAGTCGTATGACAGTAATCACTTTAACAAACACTTGATGGTGCAGAAATGAGGTGGGTGTGGGGGAAAAACAGGCCTCACCCTTTTATTTCCTTGGTGTCAAGGCTCACATGCAGCACAAAAGCTGCAAATCTTGCCCACGGTGTGCTGAGAGAGAGAATGACTTTAAACCTTGGAGTCTTAAAAGCTGTCTTTAGTGATCCGTAATATTTACAATAATTACATTTTTGGTATTTCAAAGCTGCACACTGTCAGTCATTTAACAGCACAAATAATTCTTAACATTTGACTTTTTTTTGTTTATTGGTTAAAAAAATTGCTGTTGCTGAAAATGGTGGTGATCATACCATGTGATTTCCCTCGAGGAAATGCTAAAATGCAAAGCCATTCTACTAACTAGCTAGTCAATCTAATTTTCAGTATCGTCTGTCTGATTTATCGAGTTGTGTGCAATTAATGACATTCGCCTGGTCTGGGGTTACACACACGCCAAGTGTTTCTTTTACAGATAAGAGCTTTGAAGCAGGCAAACAAACACCTGAGTGCTCCTGGTATACCCTGCACTGAACAGAAAAGAACTCCATAGAGGAGGGATTATGGTAATGCATTTGCAGATGAAGAAGGTTCACTGGATTGCCTTATCTGGCTTTACTTACTTAATATCCTTCCTGTCCTGTCCCGCTCTGACCTTATCTAACAAGCTTGATCATGTGGTGGACACAGGTCAGTAGCTCAGTAGGATTTAGCAAGCAGTCGCCTAGTGGTTAAGGTACTGGACCACAGCTAGGTTGCTGCTTTTGGGCTTTTGAGCAAGGCCTTTAAACGTGTCTACTAAATGCTGAAAATGTAAATGTAATTTAAAACGAATGTGTTAATGAACTAGTGTAGTTAATACAAAAATCCTCAACAGCAAATGTTAGTTATTTGAGTAGATTCCTGTTCCAAATGTCCAAAAGAAAGTAGTACTTTATGTAATACTGAGTAGGAGTTTTTGCACAGCCTTAATTCCTTGTGGCATGGGCTCTACAAGGTGCCATGAATGCTTTTCACCATTGCTTGAAAGCTTGTCCACATTAGGACTGCAGACCACCTGTTCAGAAACCCAGTTCTATATGTTTTACCATGTGTTTGTTGGAGGCTGAGGTGTTTACATGAGAAGTATAATAATCGTGATCATTGTTAAATGAGGCAGCTAACAAACATGTATTTTTGTTATATTAAATTCCACCACCAATGTTGACCTATTGAGATTGCCTGGATGTGTACTTAAATTTCTGCAACTTTTGGTGACAAAAATCACTGAAATAATTGCCTGCACATTCATCCACATATACTTTTTCCTCATGAGGTGCTAAGTAGATGGATTGCCAACTCGAATTATCACCTGCAAACAGCTCCTGTCTTAAAAGAGCTACCTGGAGAAACTGGAATCACCCATAGGGCTAAAACAGCAGTGAACCCTTTCCGTGAACTCATTAAATTACGGTCCAGCCCCAGACACACTCATCAGACATTTTTTCAAATATTTCTGTAAAATGACACTCGGTGCTCAGTGATAAATATTACAAACTAACTCTTCCAGTAAATCACGGCAGATTGGACCATAAAACTGCTGATGCTCGATGTCCACATACATGCACATTGTCATCTCACAGCAAGAAGGTCCTGCTTTTGATCCCCAGGTGGTGTGATCTGGTCCTTTCTGAGTAGATTTTGCATGTTCTCCCTGTGTATGCGTGGGTTTCCTCCGGGTACTCCGATTTCCTCCCACAGACATGCTACCAAGTTGATTGTCCTGTAGGTACCTGTGATTGACTGGCATCCCATCCAGGATCTTACCATGTGCCCCCCCCCCCAACCCTAATTAAAATAAAGGGTTAAAAAAATGAACTAAACCTTATAACAGTAGATTTATGCTGAATATCCAGACCACAACAGTGAGTCATGCTTACCAAGTATCTGAGCAATGATGCATGTTTTAAAGGCAGTTTGGCTAAACGAGTCTCCAAAACCCTCAATGAAGGGTCCAATGGAAATTTGTTTTAAGAATGTGGGTGGGGTCTTCAAATGCTGAGTGAGTCGAGACATACCAACATTGACGGCAGATCAGGGATCCCCCAACAGTGGAAGACAAATTAACTATGCTAAATTGATCAAATTATACTGGGTCAGAATTCACATGCCATTGGCTTAAACTGTTAAATGAATGAAATCATATATTAAAAACACATTTTAAAGAAGTAGCACTTTGGAATGAATGGCTTACATATGGTGTAACCCCACTTCATGTAGCTGTCCAAACTGTATACAGCTGACCTGTATATCTTGGTTCTTCTTACAGTCAGAGCACACATACCTTCTAAAGTGTCTGGACGGTATATCAAAAGTCCACATGCTCCTGGTTTGGCTAGGGATTTGAACTCATTGGTAAAAGTTATGTGCACATTCCAAGGCTTGAGCAACTTGTATGTTATTTAATCATGACAAATGTGTGGTCGTCTTTGGGGTTGACTCCGTAAACTAGCCGTTTCATGTCTACTCATACAAAATTCATACAAAACATGCCTTTTGGCTTTAAATTGAGACCCTAATTCTACACAGATAATTTGAGGGTCTCACTATAGTTCTTATATATAACACATCATGTACTTAAAGCGTAACATTTTATTAAATTATCTGTAATGCATTTTATTGCTACTTGAAACCATTTTATCTTCTCACGCCCTTATAAAATTCATCACTGGTTTAAAAAGTGATTCGAATTTGGTGATCCCATATGAAAATAGCTCAAAACTCACAAAGTCTGTCATTGGAAAACGAGTTTGTTTAATATTCTCACTGGAAATACAGAGGAGTTACAGGAAACTGAGCAACATGCCTGATCTCTGAAGGTTTATTTTGGCATTCGTATATGAACTACAGTGAAGGAATAAAAGTGCAAATGTCTTGTTTGCAAAAGAGGCCATATTTCCAATAGGTAATTAATCAACAATTTTGGATGTTAGAAATTTGGAGCTTTGAACAAACACTTTCCGACCAGTGTGTTATTGCTACAGGGCATTAGAATGTTAAAATGGACTGGAAAGTGATGAAGTATTGATAAAGACAGTTTTTGTTTTACTTTTTTCATTTGTATGTTCTAGCATTTGGCTGACAGGCATAGAAAATAAATTAGGATCAAACGTTTGCCTGATCGTATTTCTCTGTTTTTAACATGAGTAGTAGGAAATACCTAAATCCACATAAATCCACTGTCCTTGTACTGGTTCTCTGTTCCTTTGCTTACTCATGAAGCATCAAGTCTAATCCACGGTAAGCCTTTGATATTTGATAGACACTGCAAGTCTGGCTTGCGTGAAACTCAAGAACTGGACAGATCTGGGGACTACTGCTCCTCAAGGGCATTTGATAAGGGGACTGGTGCAGTAATGAGCATTGTGTTAAATGGAGCATGCTCGAGTTGGACTGCTCTGCATGCTTTCATGCAGTCATTGCTTAGCAGAGCATGGTGCCAGCTGCCAGTGCCCACTGCCATATTAAGGCGCTATATTTGTTTCAAATGGTTAGCATGATGACACAGGGGGAACTCGTGACAATGTAAATTAACTGGGCATGTGCGCTTAGAAAAATCAGTCACTGCTCGAAGAATGTATGGCTGGAACCAGACACCCATGAGCTTTTTAACCAGCCTCTATGCAGGCTCGACCTCGGTGCATTTGAATAGCTGTGGTGGACTCTATAAAAGTCTTCCATCCTGTCTTCTGTCATCTTGGTTTTAATCATTTAAACAACTGTGTGGCTTTTTATCATGAGCTATGTT
>JAYDZG010000023.1:9971144-9987946 GCA_034509265.1 Microcambeva bendego
TAGAAAAATCAGTCACTGCTCGAAGAATGTATGGCTGGAACCAGACACCCATGAGCTTTTTAACCAGCCTCTATGCAAGCTCGACCTCGGCGCATTTGAATAGCTGTGGTGGACTCTATAAAAGAAAGACGACAGACTTTAGAGTGTGCTGGAGTCTTCCATCCTGTCTTCTGTCATCTTGGTTTTAATCATTTAAACAACTGTGTGGCTTTTTATCATGAGCTATGTTTTATATACATCATGCGTCTGTCTGAAACCTAATGAGCTGTCTAGTGCCTACATAGCCACCTGCCTAAGTAGAAAGGATTCGAATAAAACATCAAACTTACTAGGCAGATTTTTCGGCTGCACTACTTATTCTACTTATTCTACTTATTCCTCTACTCTACTGCGGACCTATCGGTTGTTCCTGCCCAGCCTACTGTATGGCAGAGTTGAGATTCAAAACTATGAGATCCAGATGTCAGCTTTGGTGTGTTAACACAGCCGTCGAATGCTTGCCCAGGCTGTTGGCTTTGTAGAGAATCAAACTCGATAGTCAGAACTTATATATATATATATATATATATATAAGTTATAATTATTGTTCTGCTGTATAAGTATGCCGTTTCTCAACATGATGATTATAAATCACACAATGATACAATGCTAGCGTTCCTGTCTACATTGAGTATAATGTTGTTTATTTTTGAAGCAGCAACATGAACAATGATTGGCCTGTTATTTATACAGGGGTTGGGTATTAAGCCGGATAGATACTCCTCGTAACTGATTCAACTACAATCTCTGCTGGCTTGTTGATGGAGCCTGTGAAGTGATGGGGAATGAGTGCATTGATCAGGGTGTGTCTCTCTATACAGATAGCTGATTCGCAGTGTACTTGTCTAGATGTAGAACATGGATATAAAGTATATAAAAAATGTTGACTGTTGTCAGGAATGCTAAAGATATTTGTGATTATGTGTAGATGTGTCATTTTTCATCACTCCTTGTTGTGCAGGATCATGTGGCTGTAAGTTGAATTATATTCTATATTCTCTTCTAACAGATAACTGTACTAAAGAATAGAGGGTTATGTATGAAGCCTGGTGGCTTTGTGGCCACATGTTGCTGGAGGGCTCATTCAACAGTCTGACAACTCGAGTGGATCCTAAACTTCAAACGAGTATGGTGGTGGGGCAAATTCAGAAATAATTACAGGATAATTCCAGCTGCTTTAGATGTGGCTGGCTGGCAGGCTCGGCTGGAGCTGGCTAGATTCAGACACAGACATTTGCTTATTACTCGCTGCTGAGAGCTGGAGTGGGGTTTCTTTAGGACAGACAGAGGAATTAGATCCAGGCTGTTGAACCAAGATTGACTGTAGAGCATTGTTACTATGTTAAGGCTGGAAATGGGTAAGAAATATGGAAAATTATAGTGCTGTCTAGAGTGCCTTGTACATTCATGACTTTCGGTTAAAATGCAAACTATTTCAGAAATACTTACATATATTCATGTAATCTAAAATTATCTTTGTTTACATGCTAAATAATAATATTTCTTTCTCATTTCTACCATCATGAAATATAATTATGACGTTTTTATACAAAAAAATATATAGTGATACCCTTTCTATTTTTTAATTCACATGTTCAGCACAACAATCACTAATACGCACAGCCATACAATTGCGGACTACCTTCCTGACACAACCCTCCTAGCACTACAGTGCACTGGATTGTGCATCCTAGAGGCTTCGGTGCCATTCAGCCAACCAGTGTCAACGCCGAGTTTCGAACAGGAAGTGGAAAAATCCCAATCCTCCACCATTATGTGATGTGATATTCAATTATTCTGTGTATGGAAACACTTTTCTTCACACATGAAGTGAAATATTGTGATAAGCTCAATGCCGAGCTGGTTAGCACCTATGTTACACTTTGCCTCTTCACATTTTCAGTTTTCCTATATGCCAGTGCAGTTTCTGCTCCTGCAATCATGTGAGACATGAGGTGCAATACACTGTCAGGTGGAGAGAAAAAAATGTAGACTGGAGATCACACTTAGACAGGAAACCACAGAAATCCTTGAAATCCAGCAAGACAATAATCCTGTATTTTTATCCAGTATTTTTATGTTCGCTTACTACATTTTCAAGACAAAATGTAGCGGTGGTGTAATTAAAACCTTTTTCTCTTGCCTGTAAAATGCTTTCCACAGTAATCTAAACAATGTCTGCTCAGGATTAATGCTGAGTTAGGGCAGTAAGCTTTGACAAAACTCTGTGATGCTGTTTTAATATAAAATAATTCTTTAAAAACAAGATTTTTTTTCAACTTTGATTACAACCATTAGTGACCATGTGTGTGATATGTCCACAGATTGTGTGTCGTACATGGATAGTAGTATTTAACAAAGGATCTGCACTGAAGAGTATTACTCACAATCCTGTCATATTTGGTGGCCTTAGATGTCCTAAACATGCACTCTTGGCTGCTTAGTCATGTGAGAAATAATTTGTAAACAAAACGTGTCTCTTCAAAATGACTTTTTCAATTATTTTTTTTAGAAATACTAATAAAATGAGGTCTGGTCTTTATCCAAGGAACATTCTTCCTTAATGAACATGCATTGTTCAGTGTTAACCTCTTGGCTAATTACTCTTCCAAGGATGATGTACTGTGCAGGGACAATAAACATTTTGGCAATACAAGTGTGTGTGTGTGGGGGGGGGTGTTGCGTATCTATACAGACCCCTGTTCCAGCTCAATTCCTAGTGAAGGGTTAGAGGTTTGTAGGTGTTTTGTTGTTTTAAGTAAGATACTGTTTTTAAGTAATATTATAGCCGTAATACCAAAACAGATGAGAAAAACAACTAATTATTAAAAATGTATGATCCGGGGGATCATCAAAACGTTTTCAGACTATTAAACATCAGTGGCTACGCTGAACCACTATGCTGGGTTGACAATACAATTTTCTTCAACAAAATGACATTGATGACCAATGATGACATTTCCTTTTTTATTTCTCTTAAATTTAAGAACAATAAAAAAACAATAAATAAATAAACAACTACACATTTAAAAAAAGGTATTTGTAATTAGCTTATATTTATGTCAATAATGAATTCCCTTTATTTCTGAGGTTGGTACAAACTATGCAAAACAATTTTGAATGAAGCTCAATTTTGCTGGAAAACCATAATCTGGCAACCAGGCATATAGTGCCAGTTCCCTCTGCTGTGTAAAGTGAAAATCTATTGATTTTACATTTCAGGTTGGAATTGTAATAGGGTTTTAGTGGTCAATCATTATACATGTATGTGCATTGGAATGTCACTATTTTGAAAAGCAGTAAACCTTTTGATAAGTCCTTGGATTTTTGTGCTTTGGCATCACCAAGAGTCCAGAATCTAGCAATTCGAGATGCTTTAGCATGAAGTTGGCTGATTTATGCTGGAAATTCCAGAGCTAAAAATCTAGTAAGGCTAATGCATTCTAAAATGTCTCCAGATCTGTAAAATCATTTAGACAGATGTTGTACAAGCAAGAATCATGATCTGAACAAAGTGGTTTATATGCTATTAAGCAGTCAATCACAATTCAGAAGTGTCTTACATATCAAGCTTCAAATAATCTTTCCTTTATATTTTGTCCAACATCTTTTGGTTTGAAAACCTCAAACTATGGCTTTCATCCAGAGTAAAGTGATCATGAGCTTGAGGGCCCTGTTCTGAATTTCCACGATTTTAAGCCACTTCCTGATGGACCTGTCGTCACCATTACTGCTGAATTAGAGAAAGCTATTCACATTAGCCATGTCACCATTATCCTTACCACCTCCTCTAGCACTCAACACAGGCCTCTGGGGTCATTTAAATTGATGGTAACACTTAGTTTTTGGTGAACACAGCTGGTCAGTTATATTCTTGTTACATTTTAGCTTGTATTTTGCACCACAGGTATGATTTCTGTAATGTTTTGCAAATACTTAGATTGTCTGGGTTGGAGCATGGTTTAAGATTATCTGGGGCATCTATGATAAATTGGCTGCACCTTAGACTGCACAGCTTTACTAAACAGTGTATCAGCTTTACTAAACATAATCATCGGTAACATGACTAGTCTGATACACTGCAGAGCACACCATGTGGTTTTGAGAGGAATTCATATAAACCTGAGGTTAGCTAGCTAATTAGCTTTCTCGTACACTATGGTTTAATTATTAGTGATTTTTCATGAAAGCCAAATAAAATATACCATGCTAATTATAATTTCCTGTAGGTAATATAATCTCATCAACTGATAAATGGCACAATGTGGCCAGTAGTAAGTAAACACCCCTGCTAATTCTTGATTTTAGAGAATAGGGAAAGGGGAATAATTTTTAACATTATAGTCTGGAAGAAGTTCATTGGTCTGTGTAGAGTCCGAGACCCAAGTAATTTTCAGTAGGTCCTTCTGGTTCCACGGAAGCAGTTGTAACATTGAAGCATAGATGTCCTCTGGCATCTGGCAACAAGATGTGAACTGCTGATGTAATTTCTGTAATTTGTGAAGTGGGACCTCCGTGGATCAGACTTTTTGGTCCAGCAAGTCCTTCAGATGCTTGATTAAATTAAGATCTGAAGAATTTGAAGGTCAAGCCAACATATTGAACTCTGTCATGTTCCTTGAAGCATTCCTGAACAATTTTCCCAATGTGGCAATGGTTTTGAAACCGGTCAATGGAATTAAGTAATACTGTTAGAATGGGGGCGGGGCTTCCCCTGATGAGCAGTATACAAATATTTTACTGTTAACATGGTGTAATAGAAAACATGATTCATTAGACCAGAGCACAATATTCCACCGCGCTATGGAGATGCACTGACCTAGTCGTCTAGCCATCACAATTAGATTTTTGTCCAAGTGGCTCAGATATGTATGATTTGCTCATTTTCTTGCTTTCAACTTTAAGAACTGACTGGTCCTTTGCTGGCTTACATATAACACCCATCGACAGGTGCCACATTAAGACTGAAATATGCAAACATGCCAAACACTCTACACGTGTATCCTTTAACACTGCTTTACTAAAAGCCTGCACAATTGGCTTTGAACATTTTGTCTCCTCCTTCCAACCTGGTGGCCTGTAATCACTGCCACTCAAGATTATACTTTGTTGTAAGTGGCTTACAGGTGATGTCTTAACCAGGCTTTGAGATCTCTAGGCACCATCGACTAAACCCCAGACATTTTTAAAACAAATTCCAAACGCCACTATTCAACACTCACATTTTTGCAGCTGGCTGATCACATGCTTTCTTTGTGATGTAACAGTTCCCATTTACAGTAAAACCCAGTCACAACATTTTTATCCCTTAATCACTGTAGGTCTGAACCTGAGAAGAGAAAAAGGTTTTGCATGTATAATTTGCCCGGTATCTGCTCCATGTATGCCCAAACCTGGTGCCAACTGCAGCTTTATGCACAATAGCCTGCAGGTATCTATTCAAACAACAGTGCCCCAGCTGCAAGCGTAGCAATTATAACTTGATTTTTACTGTACACACATAAAGTACACATCAAATATAAATGTGGAAAACACTGTAGTTGCATTATAGCCACTGATTATCATGCATGTTAAAACTTAGTCAACAAAATAAACACCCAGCCTTATTCTCATTTCAAGGAACTAAAGCTTGTGTGAATAAAATAGCTACACACTTAAGTTAAATCTTCATTAGCAGTGGTCGCTTTAGAATTTTTAGAATGTGCGAGCCAATGTTTCATTCAGTTGAGCAGCTGGAGATCATAATGCAATGACCATCCAGATTATCTTGTCAGCTTAGAGGACTGCATCATTGTGAATTATTAGAAAAATAGGCTGAATAGATTAAGTGTCTGTTTAGTGATCCATTTCTGATTTCACTCAATGTTTAAAACAGCAAAAGTAACACTAATTTAATACTTATTTACCATAGTGCCCGTCTGTTTATCTGTCAGTGACATCACAATCAGCCTACACTGGTATCCATGAAGTTCAAAATACCAAAGTATCAAACTTGATACAGTAAGGTCCAAGTTCTGAAATCGGTTCAACCACTATTCTGCAACTACAGCTTGACATAAACTGTTTAAATCTGCTGGCCTTTTGCTGGAGCTTTTTCTTTTTTCAAGCACAATGCATAATATTTCTTTAGTCCTTTATCAGTGTTCACTTTTTATAACATTATGTTTTTAGCTTTAGTATTTCAGCACTGGCAGTGTGGTGTTTAAAATCCCAACAACACAACTGCACCTACATTTGTACTGCAAACCATATGCCATCAACACATTAGTCATTACAGTGCTGAGAACAGCAGTGGGTATCATCAATAACAAAAAACATAAGTTGGTTGAATACTTGTTTTCCTCCACTTTCCTAAACAGAAGATGCAACAGCAGGAACCATGTTTTTAATTCCAGCTCTGTACAACATTCTGTTCTATTTGAAATGCAAATAAAATAACGGTTTTTGACAGTTTTTTTTTTTTGGGGGGGGGGGGTGTATTAGGCAGCAGAAGAAATAAATGGAAATAGAAAAGTTTAGGAAAAAACACTGGAGCATCAATTTGCTGAGTTCTAACTAACCACGTTAAATTGTGTTCAAATTGTCGCAAATCTGATGCTACTGTGTATTCAGAAACATTTCTGTATTCAATTATTTATTCTGCTGCCCAATATATACTCTGCCGCCCCCCCAAAAAAGGTGCCGTAATGAAGAGATATATGAAGTGGTCATAATGTTTTGCCTGGACAGAATATAACTAACTACATTACAATTAAACCTCATATTGGCATGGAACACACTGGAAAACATCAGAGTCTGGTAAAATAGTTTATTACAAGAATGTACTGCAGAAGAATACTGGAGCATTAAGTATTCAGCTAACGGAAAGTGAAACACCACAATAAATACATCTTACCTCAGATATCTTGTGAAATTTGTCAGTGTCTCAGTTCGAAGCACCTTAACAGATTTGCCGTTTTTTTGGCAAATTCTATTAGCACCTATTCTATTAGCATTCTATTAGAGGTTTGGGTTCTGCTCTGCTATACATTTTCTTGGAGACAATTTTGACAGATCGAAGCTTCAAACCGAGCAAGAAAGGAGCAGATCCTTACATTTAGTATTTGCACCGTTTAATAACAAACTAGTGGTCAGATTGGCTGTTATAAATTCCTGCTTGATATAAATAAATTGAGAAAGTATTAGCATGGCCTCTGTTTATGGTTCAAGATGTGAATCTGCCCTGAGAATGGCTCTGGATCACTGATCCAAACCAGATTAAATCATTCAGTTACTGAAGATGAATACACAAATGTACACTCAGTGTCGCCTTGTTAATGACAAATCTTCCATCTATGTCTGTCTCTGAGGTCATTGAAATATTGTCCATGGTTTGTTGTGTTTTTCGGTCAGAGCATCAAGCTCTTTTCCTGTTCTTCATCAAATATGCCAAAGATGCGACAGTTTAATCTCTCCTCCTAACTTAAAAGCAGGAAATCTTTGTTAACTCCCTGGTCAAAGGGTTTAACGTTTCTTGGCAGCATTAAATGAATTCTCATCAGTTCCCAGGCTTCTTAAAGAATTGTTCCCTTATAAAGCATCACTTGCAAGGTTCTGAAGGAAAAGAATATGACGTCATCTGGCTGTCTTTGTGTGATTGGCGGAATTTATTGCTATTCCTTTAATGTTTTTCAGGTAACATTGTCTAGCAGAACTGACCATAAATCACGGGATGTATGGATGTAACGATACACTTTACGCACTATGCAATACAATTTAAAAAAAAAAATTGAAGATCATGACATATGAAATATGACACGGTTTTCTTTTATTATTTCTATTAAAAAAATTAAATACTGTATTTCTGCTTATCTTTTCTTTATGAATGCCATGTAATATGCAAGACAATTTTGAATTAAGCCTAATTTAGCTGAAAATGCAAAAACCTGGCAACCAGGCATATTGCGCCAGTGCTTTCAACCAGGCGAGGTGTTTTTGGTGCTTCGGAACATCTCTTACTGGCGGTGATAAAACATGTAAAAACTAATCATAAAAACACTATATCCTCACAAATCATACTATGTGGTTGTAAACTGGGAAACCAATGAGTCAAGATATTGTTTTGCTTGTACTTCTTCCCTTTTTATGTGTAGCTGCTCTTTGTTCACTTTTATGCTGTCCACTGAAATGAAACACATTTTCCTCCTTCTTATCGGTACATATTGGTATCTTAGAAACCAGCAGTGGTCCATTTTTTCTCAATGATTGACTTAACGTAGCAATTAGTATATTGATCCACCTGAATGTGGGGTGGATCAGCTGGAACCCTGAAATGACCCATTGTAAAAGCCCCTTTCAACCTCTGAGGTAAAACAAATGATGAGAAAAGGTCACAGCATTACCGTCTCACGGATAAATTAGATTAAGTGTGTGGCATGCATGACGTCTTTCAGAATTAAGAATGGTAGAGTTAGGAATGGTACAGACAATAAAAGAGCCGATGCTGCTTGATGGATCGACGGAATAAGAATTTTCTATGTGCAAGAGAGACTCACTCTTTACCCGTTACTAATTTAATTGTGCTTTTGTTCCCTTTTTAGGGAAATTTCTTCTCATTTGAATTCCTAGTTATTCACTGCAGTTTTTTCCATTTGGTAATGCACATACTCAGATCTATGAAAGTCCAAGCCAAAACATTTCCAATGAAAATAAAACATGTAAAAAGTTACCGAAATTATATACAAAACCGTCAGGCATCAAAACGAATTAACTACAATAAATTATCATAAAATAGACTTCTGTTCTTTTTTTACACAAATAAAACTTTTTACAAAATGTTTATATTTGTCAATCCCAGCCAAAATTGTGTCCCGTCATCTGGTAAAATCTTTCGTTATATGGCTTATAAAAGTCTCGCAGCTGCTGCACCACATCGGGGTGAATATTTGGATGCGTTCGCCCTTTGGTTTTGCCCAAGCAGTGGGGTTTGCTGTTGCTCTCCGGCTTCTTAAGACATGGGAAGCCCTTGGCCGGGTTGAAATGGAAGTACTTCTCTGTGATCGACCTCTTCAGCCCGAGAAAGTCCTGCACGCTTGCCATTTCACCCGCCGGGTCTGTGATGAGGCGTTCTCCACTCACAAACAGGATCTGGTTGACCGGGAAGAACTGAAGCCAGCACTCCAGGTGACGGGCGTACATCCCGATTTGTACAGCGCTCCATGAAGTATCGATTACCCCCGTTGAGTTTTTGAAAGTCAGGCTTTCGAATGAGGGGATGTCGGGTTTCTTGGAACGTGTCTGAGTGTAATCCGAGATGGCTCGCGTGACCGGGTCTCGCACCACGACTATCAGCTTGGTGTCCTTTGACATGGCATGGATGCGACCTGGCACCTCTTTGGTCACAAAGTAGCTGGGTGTCTTTTCCATGGTGATTTGGCCCTCAAGGGTCTTGGGCATCAACTCTCTGGAAAACAATACAATAAGAACATAAGTGTTTGCAAAGGAAATAATTTTAATAAATTAGAACACACTGCCTTTATACTAACCCGATCTATAATCAGTGTGCCAGCAGACTTAAGTATGACATATATCTGAAATGATGTATGCTATACATGAATTTGAACTGACATGTTTGAGATCTAGGTGGTTGTGGGCAGGTGCATCAGTGCACTACCCAGGCTCCACCGTCAAGTTTTGCATATTGTCTCCAAGTCTATGTGGGATCTCTTTGCATTTCAATTACAGCATTCAGCACTTGCTCGTATTTAGAGTATTAAACCTAAGAACATGAATCTGCTGAATCCCTGTTGGAGGAAAAAGTAGCATCAGCATTTCAAACAGAGAGATGTTAATATAGAACTTGAGTGCTAGTACAGATACGAGCCTTGATGACTGTCTTTCTTGATAATTAGTCTTAATAATTGATTTAAGATAGGTCGGCACTGGACTGTTTTGGGCTTTGTAAATATAATTTGAAATGGAATGCAAGCAACTTAAAATGACAAGGAGTGGTATGACTTGACAGGACTTGGATTAAAACTTGTAACAGGTGTTGGACATGGGAAAAGCAGACTGGAAGAAATGATTGACCAATGAACAAGAATGATCAGGGTGCTGTTGATCCCTGTAGAGGCAAAATAGTTTCTGTAATTCGAAAATTAGCCCTTTAAGCTTAGTCTGCACTGAGGAAAGGCTGGTGTATGTCAAGTGGGATTCAGGCACAGCTTTATTCACTACACAAATACATCCGGAATACTGGAAACAAAGAGACACTTCGAGAAGAGATGTGAAAAGATAAAAAAAGAAAAAGAAAGGTGAACTGAACTGAACTGAAAACAAGCAATGGGTTGATGAAAGGGAGGAGAATAAAAGAAATGTGACATAAAAAGATAATACCCAAGATGACGAGACAAGGAGATAAGGCATAAAACCAGGTAAAAAGAACAAGGAGCCCAAAACACATAAGCGAAGATAAAAAGAGAAGACAAGAAGCCATCAGATGAGATGAGAGAATTAGACAAAGTCTCTCTCTCTAGACCATTATCATTATTATAACAGAGGGTGAAACAAGCTTCAGGCTAATGAGGGAGAGTATTGTGGGAAAGAAGGGAGCAAATCAGCACCACTGCAATTATCCTCAACATCTCTTGAATATACAGCCAGCGTGCCGTGGGCTTTTTCTGGTGACCTTGGGGATTGGGGACACTTAGTCCCCAAGCAAAACAAACCAAGATCAGCAATTCAGCAGACTCACTGGTACATTAAAACAAACCTGAAAAAAATGAATCGACGCTTTCGAAAACAGTAAATAGTTTTTATGTTTGTTTTGTTAAAAAGTTTATTTGTATAGTATAGGACCAATAGCTTAATCTTTATTTATGCGTTTTCTCCCAGGCGGTTATATTGCTCACGCCTCCTCTGACCCACGCAGCTCCTTGCAGAACCCTTTTCACCCAAGCACTCTGCTCAGATGCCTCCCTATCTGCCAGTCATGGTCCTTACACACACCACACATATATTGTTGTCTTCCCAGCCCTGCGGTACCTGCCAATTATGCCTGCTATATGGCACCTAGCTGATCATTAGTAACCCCGAATTTCGAACCCGAGAAGTTCATATTCTTGGCTCTGGTGTGGTCTGCTGCCATCTTTTAAAAGCTAACCAATATTCTAACTGCTGATAAACATTATGTCTATGTACGTCCCAAAAGACATTTTCTATTTGGTCAAGACATTTATACAGATTTTTATCCAGATGCTTTTTTGCATTCCAAAAAGCTTACAGCTTCCTACTCCGGTATTTAGGGGACACCCTTCCTGAAGCACCACGCTTTATTTGAGTTCTGCTTGGGAATGGCACTGAGAGCTCACTTACAAATCCACCTACCAGGCTGTTTGGCCTGTAAGTCTTGCCTACCTCTCGTTATGTCAATATGATATGCAATAGGATGAAAGTAATTTTAACAGAGACCGTGAACTTCCAAAATACTGTAATACCATGTACTTAGAAACTGACTAGATTTAGAGAAACCCCTATGGTGAGTCGAGCTGTGTCCTTAGTGTTCCTCTGCTACTTGTGTTGGAGCCCAGCCAGACTGCAGTGCCAATGAAAAGTAACCTTATCTAACCACCGTTCTTGCACCACCTTAATCTACAGAGTTTTGTTTTTGAAGCTGATGACAAGTAACACTGAGAAGAAGGGTGGATTCCTTTCCCACAAAGACTCCAATAACAATTAAAAACAAACATACAAACAAAGAAAATACCAGTAGTTGGAACAGTAGCAAGTAAATTCATTTCCCAACAGTTTATGGGCAAAACAAGCCATTTTCCTTCTCTCTGCAAAATGCCTGCTTCCCTTAAGACCAAATCAGAGAGCTTTTGGTGTGTAATTGTTGTTGTGTCTTGGGAGGAGGTGAGGTATGTCTGCAGATCTGGATCCTGGAGAGCTCACGTTTGAAGTGCTTCCTCTGAAACCTATGTTTACAATAGGTGCTATCAGGTACCACGTTCAAAGGCTAAAGTGGCTGTCTTCAAGCCTGCTGTGTTTGCAGTTTGAAGTTCTCAGAACGCTTTAATGAGATGGTGAGAGGTTAATAGAAGTGGCAAAGCTCTAATAATTTAGTGCTAGAATACAGGTCTCCTGTGCTGAATGACCAGCAATGGTGATGTTCGCTTTTTTCTTTCATGAATAAATGCGATTTTTGATGGTCTGTACGCCACTGGAGATGAAATGTGGTATAGTGGCAGACTGCATGTAAAGACAGGTGTGTGTCTGTGTGTAACATTGAAAGGAATGTCTTTGAGAACATCGCTCTTTGTCAAAACACACAGAAGTTGGTATGTAGCCAGTGGCAACTTCAGATTATCTCGCTGTCTCTGAAATATAGCTGAGCTTTTATAAATATTACATTTTACTACATGCATGGCCATACAGAATTTGTCCAGGTAGAAAATGTTTGGCAGAAGATTATACGTTTAAAAAAATATTATCATTGGAACAGTTTGTGGCTGTGGACAATTGAGATTTAAGCTTAAAAAAAACTTTTTTAGAAAATAAGAGACTACTTCAAAATGATAAGTTTCTCTAGTTTGGTGTTTTATTTGATAAACTACAAAAAGAATAGAATCAAAGTATATCTGTTAATATAAGCTATAAGGGCACTGCAATTAAAACAATACTTGATCATATCATATTTTCCAATTGTGTTTGTTAAATAAGCATCATCAGGGAACACACTGCAGAATTTAGGATTACTTGGCAGTAAACACCTTAATGTTTTCTAGGACCACCAAGCTTAATTTAAAACCAAATAATTTCTTCAAGACCTGCTAGTTTGTCTATCGCAACAAAATCAGGGTGAATATTGTACAGCTTAATTCTGTCTTTACACACTCCAGTAGACATATAGAGCAGTAAAATGACACCGACCCTGTATGACCATTCTCTTGGGATAAGTAAATTGGCATTTAAATGTTTATAGACCTTAGAAAAGTTCTACAGGTTCACTGACATCGAAAATGAAGAATCCCTGCCTGCCGTTGCCAAATGTTTCAAGGCCTCTTTTTAAATGGACGATCATGCTGTGCTCATCAAAAAACACTTTCACCACCCTGAGCACATTTGCATACAAAGTAAAGGAAGAAACAACACAATTCACTCTAATTTTGTTCTCTCTCATCAGGGTTAATGCAGACCTTAGGGGATCCGCTACCTCCCTTTCACTGCCACGACTGCCTCTGTTCAGCGCTCAATAGAGTCGCACTCGATTTACTGCCGGCATCTGCCACCCTCATACACACATGCTTTTTTTCACACACACTTGGAAACTGTGACAGTGAACAAGGAATGTTGGTACTCGTTTTTACTAAATAATTTATTCTAATTATATTTATGTGAATCAAGACAACAGACCTCTTTCCTTGGACCACTTCTAATAGATACTGACCACTGCAGACCAGGGGAACACCCCACAAGAGCTGCAGTTTTGGAGATGCTCTGACCCAGCCGTCTATCCGTCACAATCTGGCCCTTTGCTTAAATACTTTTGAACTACATTTTTGCTGCTTCTAACATCAAATTTGAGGATAAAATGTTTACTTTCTGACCAGTATATCCCACCTATTAACAGGTGTTATTCACTTTACCAAATAATGATGTTATGCCTGGTCAGAGTATATTTCTAATAATGTTGCTCTATTCAAAGAATTCACTAGGAACTATAAAGCTCTCCCCACCATGTAGGGCCAGCACGGCAGTCCGAGTCTGAATATCTCCACAGGGGACTTGGCCTCCTGACTTCATGCTCCTTTTTCCAGCCTTCTGTCGAACAATCATTCATTAGGGATGGCTGGATAAAGGCAGTCATCCAACTCGTTGGCTCCTCTAAATACAGAGGGCCAACACCCTATACATTCCTTTAAAAAGCGGCTTAACGGAACTAAGCACATTTGTGTCCACAATTTTTTAATTACTGCAATTTGTATTAGCAAAACTTTAGGTGTTACAGTACGGCTGGACTGAGAAGTGTTACTGGTTGAGTGGTCTAACAGTAAAATTGGTGGCGGTAAACTAAACAATCATTAGGGAGCTCTTATTGTACACTCCTGGTGGATGTCAGGATTTTATGCAATGGCTCTGACTAGGTTTCCTCATGCAGAAATGTTTTAATTAGACAGCCGCGCTGGCTCAGGGGATGAGCCATTCATTAGACCCTGGTCCCTGCTGCTGCCCTGAACTGTTCCACTGTGCTGGATTTAGCCACTTGCCAGTGGGATGAAGTCACCAGTTACTCAGGCCATTAGTTATACTGGGCATGGTAAATATTGCTACATATATAAGAAGGCTTGGTCAGCTACCCATAAACTGGTGGTTTTAATCAATAGATTTAAAAAATGAAATTGTACCAGAGAAGTGGGATCTCTAAAACTGTTAGCTCACATTTTTAGTATGTTAGCTCGTACTATAGAAGCCATACTATGTAGTATTTATCAACCCAATAATTTATCATTTTCATGTTTCAAAGTCAGTACAGTATAAAAACTATGCTATTAAAGTTCTGACACAAGATGTAGTGTGGAAAACAAGGGCCCTTTGTTTTTGTGCTTAGCTGAGTCACAATGTGGGTTAGCCTTTATTATTGCATCATTCATGAGAAGAATTATACATGGAAATATGTCAATGAATACCATTATATATGGTAAGTGTAAATGTATACCGCCAAGGTAATAGCTAGATGTTAGCCATCCTGCCTCCAGCTGTTTAGTCTACCTTTTTTATTTCACAGGTAAAAAATAAAAATATCAAAAGCTTTAAAGCATATCATCATGATTACGTTTCACTGATGTACTTTAATAATAGTGAAATTTGATCATTTTATTGGTTGAGAAAATAAAAACCAGCACAAAAACACATTTAACAACTCACGTTCAGATTTCTGCAGCATTGGCAAATTTTAAGGCCTTACAAGTCAGAGCATTTTTCATGCTTCGAGACATGACTCAGAATTATATTTGGTCAATGATCTTCACTCAGTCCTTCACATCTTCTTTTGATGTTTGTATCATGACAGACAAAGAGAATAAAGTCCTGTTTGCCTAAAATTAGACTACAACAAAGCAAGGTGGAATTTAGTACTTTATTTAATGTGTTGTAGCTAAAAAAATCTTTTAATTGAGCAATATCACTATTAATAATAAGATAGTTAAAGCTTGATAGTTCCAGTTCTGGTATGCATTAAACTGGAAAAAGAGACTTTTGATGGCCAATTGTTGGATTTTTTGCTTTTTCAGCTTCAACCACAAGCTTCTTTTACAAATCAGCAAGCTTCTACAAATATTTCAACTTGTATTAGTAAGATTTCAGTAATGGTGGAAATAATTAGCTCATTTTGTCAGAAGTGAAATTCAACTTTAATGGGGAAACAGATTTTATGACGAGTCAGTAATTTTGATAAACGTTTGCCCATAAATGGAATTGTCAGATTACCTCAGACAGATCCATAATGTTGTGTAAGAAGGTCTGACCATGAGCCACATTACACGGTTATGTGTTTGCACGGACTGTTTGTTTTCAGATTACTAAACTTGAGTTAAGGTCAAATTCACAGCTAAAAGACTTTTCTCTGTGTAGGAAGGAGTATTCCAAGTATGTTTTAAGAACGACTTGTATGAGTATAAAATCAATAATTTCAAATAATACATGAATGATATCTGCAGCAATAGTGTCTTAAAGGTCCTGTCATGGTCCACTATGACTGTGCCACTGTGTGCATGACGAGGTTCACAAAGACATTGTTTGACAAGTTTGGTGAGAAGGCCTGCACAAAGCTCCGACCTCCACCTAATTAAACACATTTGTAATAAACTGGAGCCAAACTTTCTTACTCAATATCAGTGCCTGGGCACATCTTTTCTAACAGACATTTTAGAGAAGCAGAGACTCTTATAGCTGCAAAGGGGAATGGTAATTTTATATTAATGCTGTTCACAAGGCAGGTGTCTTGAAAAGGTAATTGAAAAGGCTGCCAATCATATGCTTGTTAAAGTCATACAGTTTGGAACCGCAGTTAGTCTGCATACATTAGTCAATCTGTTAGGGTTAATCTGTGGTACAGGAGATTTCGTGGTCAGCACAATTGCCATATGCCCATAGTCTGGTTACAAATGCGTCTTAAATACGTTATCAAATTTAAAGATACAACATTAGCAGTTTTGGCATGACATTGATCCATCACAGGGAAAACAACTGTAACTAATTCAATACACTGAAACGGGTTAGGATGGCATATCTATCACCTTGATTAAATTTAGTTTAGATCACCTCAGTTACGATTAGATGAGATTTAGCCGTATTGAGAAATGACAAGTAAAACATTTATTTCTTACATTAGGAAAAATATAAATGTGTATTTGTACTTTCTTTATGCTATCTATGTGTATTACATACTTTCACTGGTGCCTAAGGGTGCCTATGGTTAACTTTAGGAGACCCAATTATACACTATCACGTTTTTATAATAAACATGAGTAAAATTCCACTATCAAACACTTGAACTGTTGCTTCCAAACATTCAATATAAATGAAAAAATGAAACTTTTTTACTAAGTTAACTAATGCAGTGTAAAGACGCTTCTTCCCTATAACACCTACAGTAAGAATATTTTAATAAGACTGTATAATGTTATAAGATATTTCTGAAAACTGACATGACTACAGTGAAATTAAAAATAATTAAATGAATATAATTAAATATACATAAAACATTTCAACTTCGATAAACTGGC
>JAYDZG010000023.1:10033006-10050203 GCA_034509265.1 Microcambeva bendego
ACTGTTCTGAAAGGTGGCCCAGTGTGTACCATGTATACATTTCCCAAAGCATCTCACCAAGGTTGGGTCCAAGTATGGCTCTACACAGATGCAGAGCTTGCAGAGATGTGTGGGCTCAGACTCCTGGTCTTGTGCATCACAGAAGGCAGCTGACATGGTCTTCTTGGTCTTTAGGTTTGGTGTGTTGTGTACAGGTTATTAGATTACCGTATCTTTTTTGACCCCTCTTTTCAAGAGGCTGCTTTTATCCAAAGAACTGACACTGCTTACTGGATGTTTTTTCATAGTATTGTGCTGGTCTATAGGTGTTCCTAATACATATAATATAACAAACATTTAGTGGAGCAGAAACATTCACTGGAGAAAAGTTTTCTCATGTTGTGTAAATTCCAGAAGATCTGCCAAAAGCTCCTCTTTAGATTTTTTACTTCATCATACACTATTTTGACTCCTCTTTGTTGGCAGGTCTGTGCCATCAAACAATAAACTCTTGCAAAATGTGAGACTCCATCAGTACTCATCCCCATAGTCTGCTCCAACCAGGAAGGCAGATTGCTAGCAATTAAATGACATTATCTTAGAGGTACAACAATTACTAATGTTTTAAAGCCATGTTGTCTGCGCTAAGCTTAGGTGTATTACCCTAAGGTCAGCATGAGCCGTCCTGATTGTATTCCCTGTATTTGCAAACAAGTCTGCCTGATATATTCTCTCTCACCCCATCTCTTCATCAGTCTTCATTCAAACGATACCCATTGAGCTTGAGGAATTACCGACATTAAGCCATTCTGCACATAGCTTTAGATGTAGTGGACCACAATTTATGTCGAGCTGTTGGGGAGAAATCCAAGTCAGGTTAACATATACTTGTATGATTTCTGTTACTGTTCCTCTGTGACTGAGTGATCTTTCATGTCATTCCAATGCTTTGGTCGGTTCTTATTTGTTCATATAATTGACTGTAGCTGGTGGCTTCTCTGCTAATATAAATAAGGATCTTTTGACTGCATCCTTGAAAAATATCACCAAAATTGAAATACAAAAATTGTGTGGATGGTAAAAGGAAAAAAATTAAAAACCAGCAAAAGCAGGTCTACTACAAGGAAGTCAGCTACAATCACAAATACTCTTCAAAAAAGGCTGTGGGAATTTGTGCCCATTGATTTAAATTTGTATGGCTGACCAAGGTTAGGTAAACATCAATTAATGTTGATGGGCTCTGTGCAGAGCACTGGGGTTTCTTTAAACCCTTTAAACCAATGGTGGGGCTATTTCTAATCTGTTGCTACTTAGTTGACAGCATGTGATTACATTTATATAATTTATTTATAATACATGTTAACAACTGTTGTGTCTGAAATAAATAAATTTAAAAAACAAGGGATGCCCCAGTACTGTTTTCCATATAGCATTCAGTACGTAAATTTTCAATTAGAATATTTCAGAAACTTTCTAAGTATACCGCGGGAACAGTTGCAGAAATCCCATGTCACACAAGTGTAAGTAAACTTTTTACTTCAACTGTACGTGTGTGTAGAGCTGTGAGTTGTTGGGTGGCTGGTCTGCACAAGGACACTTTATTCCACTCCTGCTCATTCACATTGGAAATCCATTCCTTCTAAATCCTCTATTAACACAATTTCTTTAGAAAGATTCACAGAGAATCAAAGTATTATCAGTAATAATATCCGTAAGATTACCATAACCAGTACCAAGACCTTTTGAGGAGGGGAAATGAGCCTTGTGCGATCAGTGTGAGTAGTCTGTGCAGCTTTTCTGATTAACGGTAATACTGGTTTGACTGGCAGATCATCACATTTCTGTCTCTTCTCCAGCACTCTGAAGAGCAAGGAGCTCTCGCCTGTGATTGGCCATAAGGTCATGCAGGCGGCAGGACAAACGGCGCCACCCTTAAGCCAGCAGAGCAACAGCCAGTCACCCCATTCGGCTGAACACAGCCCGCACACCCTGCGCAAAGGTCTGTGTGCATGTCTATTTTTGCTGTTGATTAAGTAATTGAAGTTTTAGTTAGCTGACTCTGTATTTAATACGGTTCATCCTAGCAAAAAACATATTGTGGTCAAAATCATTGAACTGTATTTACCTGAAATATAATTGTGAGGATTACAAATGCTCATCGTAAAAAAAAAATGTGAATTTGTACACAACCCCAAATCAGAAAAGTCGGGACAGTGTGGTAATTGCAAGTTAAATAACAATAAGTGTTCCTTACATGTCCTTTGACATTTATTTGATTGCAGACCATTTAAGATATTTCGACCCAACTTTAATTTATTTGTTAATGTCATAATGTATTTCATTTTAAGCCTGCAACAGATTCAATAAATTTACGACTATGTAAAGCTGCCATTCCTTTTCACCACACTTAAAAGACAATTTGGGTCTGATCATACCAAGTGATTTTGTGCTTCAGGTTTAATTTTGTCCCATTCTTCTTGCTAGTCACTAGTAAGAAACTGTGTTTCTATTATTACTTTTTGTTTACATAAAACACTAAAATACAATTGAAAAGTTTTTTTTAATCTATATAAAACATATAATAACAGCCACACTTAACATACGTTTTTTTTTTCTTATCTCTCTTAAAGTGGAGACGATTGGAATACCGTGTTCCATTCAGTAAAGGCGCATTCACAAAGACTCATGTTATTACGCATTTACTGCACGGATTACGGTATTAAGAAGCGTGAAGAAAACAATGTAGAAGTACAAGTAAAGTGTGAAAAACAACCCCATTGTTTTACATTTACCTTTAATATATGCAGTTCTATTGGAACTGAAAGAGTTGTAAATTAAGCTCGCCCTTGGATTCAGGAGTTGAATCTCCATGGCCTCTAAAAGGACTCTGTCCTGTCTGGGGTATATTATTGCGCCCTCTGATTCCTCGGAAACTGGACCCACTGCAATCCCAAGCAGGATCAACTAGTGATAAAACTTAAATAAATTTATATGGTTTTTGTCAATAATACAGCCGAATTCAATATAATTTGATGAGCTGCGTCAATGCGCAGTGGAACAAATTTACCAGCAGGTGGAGCCAGACAAGCACTTACCAGAACAAAACATTAATCTTTTAATGTCTGATCTTCTCTTTTCTCTTCTTCCTCTCTTCTCTCTCAACAGCCTCAAGAAAAATGGCCCCAGTGCCGCCCAAGGTCCCGTATGGCCAGTCAGGGGCGATATCCGACCAGTCCACAGGTCAGCCGTCCCCGGTCAGCCTGTCCCCCACTCCCCCAAGCACTCCATCCCCGTATGGCCTGGGCTGTGCCCCGGTACAACTGCCCACCTCCTCACCCGGGCAGGGTCCACTGGGCACGCCCCACTCTCTCCTGTCCTCTCCCCCGTCTCTGACCGGCACACTCAACAAGTCGCGGCCGGCCCCCAAACCACGGCAGAGACCCAGCCTGCCCCCTCCGCAGCCACCATCCAACCCTCCCAGCGTGCCCCAGCCAATGGAGCAGGGCCTGCTGGATGGATTGTCCCCCGGGGAGAGCATGTCCACAGGTAAACATGTCTCAGTGACAACCGCAAGAGCGGTAGGACAGCATCCCTCTCTCAAACTGTCTGTCTCACCGTCCTATGCAGGGGAAGGACTTTGAAGAGCCCTGGTTCCCAAAAATGTGAAGAGATTTTACTGTATTTTTGGTTTTGTTTTTTGCATTCCATAGCATGAGGTGCCTTTAGGTTAAGTTTGCTATCGATTTTGAGAGCAGTATTTTATATTGATTTATTATGTTTAAAAGACTTGAATAAAAAGAGTACAAAGGGATACTTAACACTACAGGGATCTACAGTATTGAGTTTAATTTTCATGTTCAATAGCTGCTTGGTAATGGAAGGTTTTTAAGTAAGGTTTTGTGGTCAGCGTATGGTTTGAGTGGTCGAGCTGTGTGTGCACTGACTGTTTGTTCTGTCATTTGAGCCTCTGGTGTATCTGTTGGTCATTCTGATCGCTCTGATTGATGTATGACTCTTTTGTCCCCTGTCATCGTTATGCGTCTTGCAGCTGTGTGAGGCCAGGCACTGAGTGTGGGCTAATTGTCAGGGGGACGTTTAGGGTAAGCCCGAAATCCTTCCGCGCAGCTACGCCCCACGCCGTAGCCTCATCTCACACCGTCCGGGCCTGGTGCTGTGGCTTAGTTCGGGGCCTTCTGTAATTTGTTTCCTTTGCACATTACGCTTTCGTCAGCCAGCGCTCTTTCTCTCTATTGCTCTCTCTCTCTCTCTCTCCAGCTGTTGTCGCTGCTTCATACTCTCTGTCCAGTCTGTGCATGGATCAGGCAGCGCATGGCTTACGGACCACCAACGCCGTCACATTGAAGTCCATTGTAACGTCAACGTTCATTTCCCTGCCCACTCCCTGAACCCCTTACCTAGGGAGCAGTTTGGCTGCTTTTCACCACATTGGTGGGCCCAGGTAAAGGCCGGCCTTTTGAGCTTTTGGGCCTGTCTTGGGAAGGGGATGTTGAAATTCCCCTGTTCCACCTGCTGTACGTGTCCATCTCATTCTAACACAGGGGAGGTCATCACAATCAGAACCCAGGCCATACGGTGACCCATCCATATAGTCTGTTTATCAAAGCTTTATGGGTATTGTGGTGCATATCTATTGAATCTCCGAAACCTCTGAAGTCCTCTCACTTGTGTCTTTGTGTGACAAAATCCCTGTGTAGAATGCTGGAGAACAAACCAACTGCCCACATTTTCCTTTAACAAAACATTAAATCAACCAGCGCTGGCATTACCTCTGGACCAACTCTGGACCAACAACTGAATCTGCTTTCCCTTTTTCTCTCCTGTCACCCTCACCACCATACTACCCTTCCATTCGACCACAATCATGTTTGTCCCTGCTTGTCTTCATTTCATGCCCTCTCCCCTCCCTCACGGCCATGCCACCCACCAGCAGATCTCTTCAGCTTGGAAATCCCCTCCATCAATGTCAATCTGGACAGCCTGCTGGACGAGTTCAGGGTGGGGGCGCCGTGCCGGAGCTTCCTGGCCATGGCTGACTCTCCAGACGGCGAGCGCGTCACAGAGGAGGAGTCGCAGAGCACCACGCTGTAACCCCAGAGGCCAGCCAGCGGTAGCCTAGCCCTGCCGAGCTCCCCCACCTTCAGCCGACAACCAGGCTTCCATCGGCCCCGTCTAAGCGTTTATACCTTCACCACCAGAGCTGGACCCTCTTACCCAACTCAGACACATGCCTCCTGCGACTTCATGTGAATCGGTAACCAGAATACTGCCACCTCTTCTCACTGATAAGTAGATCCAGTGTGGAATAACATCTACAGACGTGCCATAACTCAGACAAGGAATGAAAGACTCTACGAATGTTCGAATTTTTTGTGTGCCTCGCTACACTTTTTGTTTTTCAGTTGTTGTTTTGATATTATTGTTTGTTAGTTTTTTCTGCCTTATGGAAAAATGCAGTTAAATTGCAATACAATGGACATAGATGGTGTTGGCTGACTCCAAAGGAACCTTATACTGCAGTGTATGTGCTGGAAGCATGACATCAAAGCGCCTCTCATGGCAGACGAGGGTACTGAAACTTCTTAGCGTCCAAGTAGGTACAGGTTTAATTTCATGTTGATGAATTGAACACACAGAGCATGCAAATTTATTTAAGTCTAGTTTTACGATGTGAGGACTGACTTGATCTAGTCCTCTCTACGTCTCGATGTAAATATATCTGTCGATACGCACATGGCTATACACGCAACACAGCTTTGGCATAGTTCAGATAAAGGGTCGAAACATGCACTGTTAAAATTCAGCACATACTGATGACATCTTAAAACCTTTAATACACGTATAACTAACCGAATAAGAAATCATAGTCAGTGTTTAATCTCACTGTCCTAAACCAATAGGATTTTCCACAGGTATACAAAAAAGCATCCTGTTCACTCCTCCAGCTGCGAAACAGATCAGTTCAGCCCATTTAGACATGTCTGTGTGCCTCACATTCAGACTTCATTGTCAGAATAAATGTAATGGCAGGTTCAACTCTTGTGTAAATATGAAGACTGTACATATTGATCTGTAGATACGTGTGAACCAGAGGACAAATGTAAAGGAAAATCTTAATTCTATATGCCATATTTATCTTGTATAGAGATAATGTTTTATGGAGTATTATTTTGTCCCTGAATTATTGTTGCCAGATACTTGTCACACAGAGTAAGTGAGCTTTTGCACTTTTGTAAGCCATGAACACTGAAAGTTTTACGTCTGAGCCAAGTTTAACCCTAAGAGCATCACAGTTCCTGTACAGCCTTAGTCAAAAAACAACTCTAATACTAATAATGCACATGTTCGCTTGTCAACACAGCAAAACAGGAACTTACATGGAATAGTTCGAACTTTTGTCCTACAAATTGGAGTTTTGATTTTTGCTGGATTTAATTTAGATTTTTTTACAGACAAAACTTTAGGTGGCCATCATTACACTAGGCCTGTCACAATTATGTGCAATTAAATTGTAGCAAAGGAGTAACTGTCATACTACTGTATACTGTAATCGTTTACCAAGTCTGTCCTCTTGATTGTTACAGAAATAAAATATATGCATATGGAATGCTTAAAGAAAGAAAATTATGCAGACACACCTGTGATTTGCCCACCTTTATTATTCTTTATTTAAAAGGCAAACTAGAGGTTTTGCAAACCGAGCACACATTGTTAAATTGATATTTAAATAGTAATGTTTTATCACTGCTGTAAACTAAACAAAAAGACATTAGACGACCTCTAACTGAATTTAATAACAGTAATAATAATAATAATAATAATAATAATAATAATAATAATGTACCAAACCGGAATAACACGACTTCCTAATGTTGTGTTGGTTCCCATTTTGCTGTTCCCACCATGGAATTAAGATGCACTGTGTATTATGACATTTTCTTTTATCAAAACCAGCAATCTGTTGGATTAGACCACACAGACCAGCACTCAATCCACACATGCATCAATGAGACTTGGACACCCATGACCTTGTCACCGGCTTACCACAGTTTATTCCTTGGACCACTTTTGATAGATACTGACCACTGTAACTGGCAACTACATTCTGAACTCACTTTTTGTATAGAGCAGACAGATGTATCGAAGGCATGCAAATATTTCAAGCTATCATCAGGGGTTAGAATGTCTCAAACTTTTCAGATATCCTGATTGGGATAAAACACATCTGATTGATATTATGAAAATGATAATGAACACCGAGTTCATTGTCAAACCTTTTTGTTTGGCCTCCAAATTCACAGGCTCCAGATATGCCTGTGTATCTCTTGTTTGTGTCTCACTTCCAGCAATAAGAACTGCAGGAAATTGCAGGACAGCTAGATAGTGATATCACTTATTCAGTGATTTACATGCCAGGACGAAGTTGTGTACTGTCTCTGGAGTAGTGAACTATCCCAGTGCAGTGTAGTGGTCATTAAGACTACATATGGTCTAAACCAGCCAGTGACCATCCAATCAGGTAGAACTTCATGATCAACAGAAACAAAAAAATGATCTCACCATTTAACACAGGCCCCTAAACCAGACTGAAACTTTTCTGTTGATATAAGAATTTAACTGTATTGACTCTTTTTCAAGAAAAGATCAGAAATTGGGCGGTAATTATAAAGCACAATGGAGTCAACTTTTACTCTTATTCAACAATGGCCTGTTGTTTTAAATGTTCATCAAAAAAGACTTTACTCCAGATCAGTTGGATCACTGCAGTTTATACAGCTTTTATTTGGTATTTGGATCATTTCTTCATAGTATGGGTGATCTTATTAAAATATGTTGCAAACCCTTTACATTCATAAGTAGTCAGTCTTTGGTAGAAAAGCTAATACTGTATTGTTTAGTTTGTGCTTCATTCAAAACCAAACTTATGTTTTTCTTGTCGGTTTGTCTCACCAGAAATTACCTTGTTTTATAGATGCGCGACAGTAAGAGTTGATTGTCAGGTTGCAAACATGTTGTGCAGGGCTGACTATATATTTATGTATCTCATATATCCATAAATTCACCTTTTAGTAATTACAGTTGTAATAATTGTGACAGGCCTATTTAACACTAAAGAGTAGATTTACTAAACTAAGCAATTATCTGGCTCCTCCTAAGACCAGGTTTCCCGATGGTAGCCAGCTCACCCTGTTCCTAAGGCACATTAAACTGGACCTTATAGAAGAATAGTGTCACAAGGCAAACCATTCGATGTGTAGTTGTATAATATTGTTGGTCACCAAAGCTGTTCTCTTGCTTTTTTCATCTCTTTCTTGGTGGCTAAAGTCACCTTAAGATGCCTTGATGTTCTGATCAGTACCTTCTTTATAAAATGTATACTTTTCAAATCTGTAACTCATCAAGGCTTGTTTCCAGACCGCCATTTTCATTGTGACCAGTCTACTGAGATTCACGCTGCCTTTTTCATACAGCTTTGGTCCTTCTATCTGGTAGGTAGACCAACAAAACATGTAACAGATTCAGCACCGGGGAACAACTAACAGTGTAAATGAAAGTGCAATTATGCCTAATTCTTTCATTAACGTCATTAAGAAGTGGCCATTGGAGGCATCATCCGCATGCCAATAGTCCAAATTACAAATGTCATGGCTTTTATTATTACATATATTTATCGTCATTTATTGTACTTCAGGGAAAAGAGGACTTCTTTGCTGAAATGTATAGTATGCCTCAGTGTGCATTCTCAATAATGTCTATAATAATGATTAGTGGTGACTGAGTACTCTTTTGGTAGATGTAGTGATTATATAAATTGCAAGTGCCCTCACAATAGATATTATGTCATGAAGCTACTGGCGAGTTTTGTGTGTACTGCAGGTTTTTTTTTTTTTGGTCTGAGCTGGTTTCTTCAGTTTTTATGAAGAGGCAGGGGTGTGTCTGAAATGAATGGGGTTTGAATATGAACTGTTACAGTTATCTGCAATGAGGTAACCACTTTGTCAATACCTTATAGCAGCTGCAATAGATGCATGTTTTTTGTTTTGTTTTTGTATTGTTTTTTTCTCATTTAGGTGAATTTAAATGCTTGTGTAAATGTTGATAAATCATGGGAGGGGATTATTATTATTATTATTATTATTATTATTACTATCATTATTATGATTATGGCTGGAATCAAACTGTCCACAGCACTCTTTTTGTCTTTTTACATATTTTGCATGCACCTGGGGTACTGGCAAGAGCTGTAGTTTCAGTCTACAGGTATTTGATACCCTTAAATCAATCAGTTAATAAACCAAGATCTGATTTTGTGTAATTAAAAAGCTCTTCGGGGGTATACCCCGTTTTAGCTTTGCCAATTCCCTGCCTTTAATTCCAACTAAAATACAAAATTAAACTTTATGAGCTTAGTACATGCATTATTTATTAATAGATAATCCTAGCTTTTCAATAAACAGCTATTAACAATTTACTGACAAATGACTAAAAATAACTTGAAACCTAATTTAATAGACCTGATTCTATAAATATAAATAAGTTAAATCAAGTTAAATTAAGGTAAAGAAAGATATTCCAAGTGGAAATAAATTCCACATGGATATTTAAGGTAGTTTTTATGTTAAAACTTTTTATTGCTGCTCAGAATGGCTCTCCAGATAGTCCTTGCTAATCTTTGTTTAGTTCAGATTTTTTATTAGGTTTACAGAATGGCACATGTTAGGATGCTGCCCTAAGCAACTACCTATAGCAGACTGACCATACCTTTTTAAGAATCTGCAGAATTTTACTTAGCATTATAGATTTACTTGTTGTGAGTTGCCCTGAAAGGAAAAACTAAATTACTAGAACTATGTAAGAGCTTTCGGGGGTTTTTTTAAATCACATGTCCCACGCTGTAATGGATTATTACAAAGCTTTAGGCCACACTAATGTGCACTGATACGCAATTATTTTATGAATTTGTTTTATTTCTAATACCTAGTTTTCACCTGGCTTTAGGGTGTATCTTTGTTAATTACTTACCAGGGCTGCAAGATTGCAAAATGCTAGATGGGTGATGGAGAATACTGATTGGTTTTATAAGGCAATTCATTCAATGCAATTAGTTTCCAAGCAAACAATTGTAGGAAAACAAATGTTTGTCGACAAAATAATCTAGTGTACATAATGTAAGTTATTCATTAATTATAAACTTCTTTTGTCAGGATGTATAGGGATCAGAAGATAGGTGCTGCATTTTATTTCATTGCCATCAACTGCTTTTAAACATTTTAAAAACTGGGACGCAAGGAAGGAATTCTCTGCAAAGGGAACCAATCCATTGCAAGGCAGGAATTATCTGCAAAGGGATCCAATCCATTGCCGGGCCTGTGGGAAAAACAGTGCTAACCTGGCGGTCCAGAGCACCACAGTGTCATTTACAGATTTCCAGATGCAATGTGAGTGTACAGATCCCTGACTACCTTCCAGTACTCTTTATTTGTAATTTTTAATGACTGCATTTGATTGGATAACTCAAGATACACCCTAAATTCAAGTGTAAATGGGGCTTTAATTTAAATAACACATTTCCACTGGAAAGGACAATACATCAATTAGTCTACAAATGAAGATACAGTTGCTTTAAGGATTCTACTGCTATGCCACAGGCAGGCATGGTGCCACTGAACATGAAAACACACTTTTAGAAAACGCACTATTTCTCCATTGCAATGACAAATAATTTTTGTTTCAACAAAATAAATTAAAACAGTAAAATCTTGGCATTTCAGTGCAAACCAATGAAATAAACATGGAAATAACAATGCATTGTACAATGCAAATGCATTGTAACAAAATATTTTTTGAATAAACCATAGGGGTGACAATATTTTTGGCCATGACAGCACCTGCAGGTCTGGCATTATCAATATGACACACATGTATTATCAGAACTGGCTCATACCTTTTACCCGTTTAAAGATTATTATTCATGTTACACAATTCTGTTTACATCCAGTTGCGTAGACAAAGTGGATGTGAGAATACCATGCATGCACTTCAGATAATCCATGATTGCAGTCATCTTTTTTTTTTAAACTGCTAAAAGTTATTAATAAACTCTGAAGAGATAAAACTATCAGGTATAGTGATCAGCCGGCTGAAGGAATGTCGGTTTATGTGTAACTGCACAATGTCCATTGATGTACAGCTGCTCTGCTGCATTCATAACTCCTGTACAATCTTGCCTGCCTTTCACTCCCCTTCCTTCCCTTAACCACCCCCCTCCCCAGCTTAGCATATCAGTGGAACAACACAGTCTGTACTGTTCAGCCTATCGTAATCCCAATCAGAATGTCAGAAATAGATATCTATATTAAACTCTACATTTTTAACACCTCTGGTCTGAGTGTATTCTGTTTTAGAAATGTTTGAATATTACTGAAAATTGTATTTAAAAAGAACAAACCATAAACTTTTATACATGTATTAGGGCTTTTTAAGTGTATTCAGTATGATAAAGTAAAAGTATACTGGGAGCTACACGTCACAAAATTATTGGAGATTTGTCAGTTTGCCAGTTTTACAATGAGTTATTTAAGGTGGACAGAAAGTAGAACATGCATGGTGCATAGTGTTGACAAACAACAAATCAGCAGGATTCCAATTTGCTCAATTCAGTTTGAGCCATAGTAGCCCTGTGGATGGTCCTTATCAGACTCGGTGGTCTTGTCTATGATGCCCATCAACCATCATTGGTCTCTTCTGACCACCGTCCCTATGTGCTCACAGGCACCTGTGCAGAGCTCCCTTCTTGTTTTGAAGATACTTCCACCCGGTCATCTGGCCATTATGATTTGGTGGGTATAAAATCACTCAGGTCTTTATGCTCATATTCACTGCTCTCAATGCTTGTACTACGAGTAACAGCCCAGCACATCTTTGACTGTGGGATTGCTATGAAATGGACATGGCCATACATTTTAGGGATGGTTCAAATGTTTTGGCTCACGGGTGAACACAACTGTTACGTTTTTGAAAAATGAAGATAGAAGGAGAGGAAAGTCTTGTTTTCCAACCTGTGGGACAAGAAATGCTTAAAGAACGAGGGTGTGTCAGGAAAAAATGACATGTCGATATACTCGTAGGAATGCAAGCTGCAAAAAGAGACGCTGTTGTTCCTCCTATGTCATTACTCTGAAACTATTTTGTAGAATAACCTGACTGAAATGCTGAAACTTCTCCCATATCAGCATAACAGCACAGCTGCCAGACTCGTCTTCTCTTTCACGTCCTGCGTGTTAAACTGATCCTTTCTAACATTAAAAATGAATGACATAGTTCAAACTACAACGTCACCTACAGTTTTGCAAAAATGGTTGGAAAAATAACAAAATGTACTTGAAATTGTCCAATTTATATTATATGTATTGGATCAGTTCAGTTTGGACAGAAGTATGTGGACACCTGGTCATCCCATGCCAAACGTCTGTTGGTCCTCTTGTGTTTTGGAAATTGGGCCCCATTCAGTCAAAACAAAACACCACAATGTCCCACAATCAATGTTTTAGTTCTTTCCAATGGTAAATGGCAGTAGTCTGTGAAGGTCATTGGAGTTTTCCACAATAAACGCTATAAAGATAGCATTCTCTTTATTAATTGTAACAGAATATGTTGTTAATATAAAATATATTATTGTACCTAATCATATGCATACTCAGCATCACATTCTCTACTTGGAAAAAACAGGGTTTCACATACAGATGGTAAAAATAATTCACAACAAAACTTGGGCACACATGAAACAGACGATGAATGAATTAAATCCCCCAATTTACTTTCTGACTATTTTGAAAATGTAATCCTGTTTTGAGTGACAATGATGCAGTGGTATTGTTTTCCATTGCAAATATATACCAACTTGAAAATATTAAATGGCCTGTTGCTCTGTGCAGGTCCTTTCCCATCTGACATCCAGTAGTTTTGGTGTGATTCAAAATTCAAGACACCACAGTGGCACCGCAGATTGTTTTACAGTGACAAGTTCTGAAATGTAGAGTCCATGGAAGTCCTCTCCAGCAACTCTGGTACTGTACCACGTTCCTTAGGTGGATTTGTAACTTAAAATGTCTCCTGTATGTCAGTGTGCAAATCACTTCGTAGTAGTCCAGCCCTTCTCTAGACTCAGCATGACAATCACCATATACTGGTTATTAAAGATAACTCAAAGGTAAGTCAATAGATTCACATACCTTATATGCGTTTTAAAATAAGTACCTTTTTTAATGTCTGGGTCTTTGAAATGCCTCCTGGTAACCTGGTGCCTACGCATGTTTCAAGGGGGGCACCGTTTTTTCTGTGCTGGGTTTTGGAATCCTTTTGACAAACTGTTCAGGGTTTATTACTGCCTTGCACCCTTTGTTCGTGAAGAATTCAGGTAATTCAAGCCAAAAATAACCAAGGCAGTGTTGCAGCTACTAGTGCAAGTAAAGTAAATGTTATCAGAAGGAAGACCAGGCAGTGCGTTGTTAAGCGAACCGTCCACCTACGATCAGGTCTGTTTTCGTTCATCACCGCGTTTGAACTTACGTTAATAATGTCCTCATCTGCTATAGGGCGTCCCGAATCACTTATGATGAACACCTGTAGAGACTCTTTCGGACACACCAGCCTCTGTCTGCGCAGTTTGGAGAAAATCCATCTCAGGTTGCGCCCGATTCTATTGGACTGATGTCCGGTCCTCGAAATAGCCGCACGCGAGGCGAACGTAATCGGGACTTCCAAGATCTTCGCGTGTTTGTCCGTTTTGTTTAGCAGTCCGTGCAGTTTGTTGACGAAGGTGACGTGTCTACATACTGGACAGATAATGTTGTCTCTGATGAGAGATCCTTCCCGTTTAGAGCTCACAAATATCCCGACCAGACAGTCATGACAAAACGCATGTCCACAACTCAGCGTCCGAGCCGCTTCCGAAAAGGTCTCAAAACACACCGGACACTCGGTGTTCACCTCATCAGCCATCGTGATCGAATGAACAGGAGGGAAAAATCAGGGTTCGATCTTCATGTCTGCGTGATCCTTCACATGATGAAGCGAAGAGGCGAACTCAGTTCGATGTGGACAGAATGTAGCCGAACTGGAAAAGCTGCTGAGTCAGATCTAACAGGATGGTTGGTGTCCGACGATATTTAACTCTTGAAAGTGTGCGTTAGGTGAGCTGTGTTTACTATCCATTCGTTTTTAAAAATACATTTGTGACAAAACAATACCTGCCATCAAACGCTAATAAACTAGACACTGGTTATAGGCGACCGTTCCTAGTGCTATTCATGAGGTAGAAGGACATTTGAGAAAATCTGTTTACCCTAGGTACTCAATATTTATACTACTATTTGTAAAACAATTCTCATAATAATGCTCAAATTACGAATAGGGTAATCACTTTACTGTGTGTTTGTTTGTTGAGATTTTAGCGTCCTGTTTAATCTTTTGATTACATTCTTGACAGACACAAGATATGCATTGCACAGGTTTTATCCGTATATAAGTTTACATCAAACACAATCATGGAGAATTTTGTATCTTTCATTTCAAAGGTCCGATTATGTACCTTTATCTGTCAATTTTGCATGTTCTCCCTGTGTCCATGTCGGTTTCTAATAACAGATACAATACATTAAGTGTAAATGTATGTCTGTGCTGTGATTAGAGAATGGTATGGCCGTAAGCCACAGATGTGGTTTATAAGGACCCATTTAGAGTAGCAACTTTAGAGTACTTCATTTCGTTACAGTGAGTACAGAATATTATTAGTTGTTAACACAAGCTCACATTTCTTTGCAACTGTAAAAACAAACTGCAGTTTTTTCCTAATGTAGTTTTATAAACGTGAAACCGCCATATATGGTTGTAATTGTATTTCCAATAAACCCACAGATTTTTGACTGTATGTGTGATACTTTGTTACTTAGTTTACTTTACTTTGCTTGTTTGAGTAATTTGTTGAATCATTTTCATTTACATTTTCAGCATTTAAAGGCCTTAATGTCGTTGTGGTACTTTTTGTCATGCTGAAACAGAAACATTCTTTCCCAAGCAGTTACCAGCAAGTTGGAGGCATATGATTTATTTTATATAATTGATTGTGTGTTGAATTTGAACACTAACGACTTAGAAACAACACTGGTTGTGTTGTTTGAAGGTTTAGGCTAGATGTTTAACATCCATGAAAACCGCACAATACAAAATAGCATTTTTTCTTATATTTGTTCACAACTGATTTACTTTTGAGTTTTATCTATCGGCCAATCTAGCATCTTTATATGGGACCTTTTAAACGTTTCTTCTCGCTTAAACTAACCCTAAGCTAAGAAGGGTTGGGACATTTTATTAACCATTAAGCCTAATTTATTAATATTTTACCTCATTTGAGGCTTCAGTGAACACTCCTAGCTATTTCATTGTACAGCACAAGATGGCGCAATTGACTACAGTTACACTTGTTTCCATGCACTGATGAAAATGAAGTTGATCGGACATTTGTGAAATCAGCAATTTATGTTCAGCAAGATAAAATCGATTGTCCTCTAAATTTGGACGACAAATCTCATAAAAAATACAGAAAAGCCTAAATAAATGCTGATATGTGGAAATGTAGAAACAAATTGAAAACTGTTATTTAAATGTGCCCTTTTTCTTGACGGGCGGCACGGTGGCTTAGTGAGCAGCTCTGTCGGCTCACAGTGAGAAGGTCTGGGGTTTGGTCCCTGGGTGGGGCGATGTAGGTCCTTTCTGTGCGGAGTTTGCATGTTCTTCCCCGTGTCCGCATAGGTTTCCTCCGGGCACCCTGGTTTCCTCCCACAGTCCAAAGACACGCCACCAGGTTGATTGGAGACACTGTAGGTACCTGCGATTGATTTGTGTTACCGTGTGCTTTGTGCCCGTTGAGTTGGGTTAGCCCCCAGCACCCCTACTAATTTATTTATACTTATGTCATATTTGGTCATCCATAGTTACACGCCACAAACATGTTTGTGTGTTCTTCCTCCCTGGATCACTGATATTCAGTGCTAGTCAGGTCACACAACGTGCTTCGTAAATAACACAACCCAAATTTCTAATGCATGTATAGCTGTTTTATCTAAGTTTTTTTTACAATATAAGTAAAAATAAATAAAAATAAATAAAAGTAGTTCGCATTGAGTTTGATTGCGAAAGGCTGTATGACGTCGTTTGAGTCATCGCTAGCGTCATTGCGTCATCGTACCGGAAAACTTGCGTGCTTTAAAAAAATGCTCTATAGCCGCGTTGGCGTTTCCTTCGTGTACAGCTGAGTCGCTGCGGGATTGTGATGTACTGAGGACCTGATCCTGATTTGACAGCGCGGACTGGGCATGAAAAGGTATGGGGTTGTATTTTATGTTGTAAAACACGTTGCTTAGACGGTGTTCGGTTGTATAATTAGCTTTGATATTTGAGCGTGAAACCTTTTTGAGCGAGCAGACGTTTAAACGTAGCCGGTTAGCAGCGCGAGCTGTTAAGATCGTGAAGGAGCTGTTCGCGCGGCCTGGATTAAACGTATGTTGTTTGCTTTGACACTGTTCGCTGTGCTGTGACATTTTGTAAACACACAATATTAAAATGCGTTTGCTGTTTATTAAGGTATAAAAATGTGTGTTTGGATGAGATAGCATGTACAGTATGTTTGGTTACTAGCCAGCTTGAGTTGAGTCAACGGTTCTCAACTGGTGGGTCACGGGTGTGTATTTTCTTTTCTCTTTATGAACTGTATCAAGACCGGCGGCTGTGGAATAGTAAAGTATTGTTTTAATTGCTTTTTTCAGTTTAATTGTCGTTAATTCGGACCTCGGTGTATTTTAAAGAGATCATACTCTTTTTTGCTTGCTTTGACGTGATTGTCACATTTGGAATTTCTGTGGTTTCTTCATCTTCTAAAGTTCTGTGAATTATTAGTTACCATTACATAATAAACCTTCATTTACTGGTTTCTAAAAGTAATATAGAACACTTACAATATCCAGTATAATAGAAAGCCTAATTGTGTTTTCATTTGCGAATGGCATCACTATTAATGTTAGTGATTACTATTGATTGTAGACTTCTCTGTGCCCATATAGATCTGATGGATACCCTGCATTGTGTATGCACACAATGGTTTGTGGGTTTGATAAGTGTCAGCTGAGTCATGTAAATTGGCCAT
>JAYDZG010000023.1:10060396-10073791 GCA_034509265.1 Microcambeva bendego
ACAAGCTGTCCGCGACCCACCCAGAACGTGTCCGCGACCCACTTTTGGGTCGCGACCCACCAGTTGAGAATCACTGTCTTAAACAGTTGGACTGTCTTGGGGCGCCATCTCTTTAAAAAAATATTTCATGAATTTTCGTCATGCTCTCTAGTTTTGTTTTCTACGCCCTGTAATACTTATACTCGATGAATTAATCCATAATACAGGACCACGGTGCGAACAGGTCAGGGAGTTGCTCCATGTGCGCTAGACTACCGGTTGGAATGGTTTCCAGTACTTGGATTCTCTCTTTTTAACTGGCTGGGGTTTTGTCGTGCAGGAGAAACTGGAGCAGCAGTATGCACAGAGCTATAAGCAGATCTCTATGCTGGAGGATGACCTAGGGCAGACACGGTGCATTAAGGAGCAGCTGCACAAATATGTCAGGGAACTAGAGCAGGCCAATGATGACCTGGAGAGAGCAAAGAGGTAAACACACAAACACGTGGTGCATCAAATGAGCCTTTTTAAAAATACAAGTTCAGCCTCTAGACCAGATTTTACATCTCTTTAGTTTCAGAATGTTACATGTCTTGTTTGATCTGTACAGGGCAACTATTACATCTCTGGAAGACTTTGAGCAGAGACTAAACCAGGCGATTGAGAGAAATGCGTTCCTGGAAAGTGAGCTAGATGAGAAGGAGTCTCTGCTGGTGTCTGTGCAGAGGCTGAAAGATGAGGCCAGAGGTAAAATTCACTTGTCTATTCCGTACTGCAACCCAATGCTGGTCCAAACATGAACCAAGTATTATTAAAGCCAACAAAGTCTGAAATAATCTTTTGCTGGAAAGTGAGAAAAGCAGTGGTGGTTCTTCTCAATCAGGGCAGTTGAAGTGACCAAGGTATTATAATTGGTTGACGATGACTAAATAGTGAGGGGACAACTGAGGTCTGTTTAGTCCACATGAATCCCCAGAGACATGCTGAACATGAATGATCTGCTGGCAGTTACCTATTCAAATCGATAGAGCTGTAATCGAGTATTCTGTCGATAATTTCAGCGATTAATCGAGTAATCAGATAAGAAATTCTTTCTCTTTTATTAAAGAGCAAGAATAAATACATATGAGATAAAATAAGAAGTCTCTTAAAACAAACTGCAAAATTGTATACAGCACAATTTAAAGAGAATATTTATAAATGTCAAACACAAATAAATATTTTATTTATAACATTTTATGTGTTGAAAGAGGCAAATAATAATAATAATGTCAGGATTGTTTCTGTTAGATGAGGTGAATTTTGTGTGTGTGTGTGTGTGATCCGAAAAGCATGTGCTGCAATGAAGGAAAAAAGTCAGCGTATCAACAGCACACAATAAACACACTTTTTTCCAGTTTAAACTCATCATCTGCTCACTTTAGTTAAAATTCTCCTCTGTTGTTATCGCTGTTTTCATTTTGCGGTCCAAGCTGTGAGATCTTGGCTCCATCCTAAATCGCACTTTGTTACTGAACACTAGGTGGAAGCAGCGAAAAAACTATTTATTGAACTGCGTGTGAAAAGACTCCAGTTTAAGTGCCGTCTCTGGATGTGATTTGGGACACAGCCCTCTGCTTTTTTTGCAATTCCGGCCCACAGGGCGAACACATGGCACAAAAGTTGAACTAATCCGTGCAAAACAACCTGAGATTTAAATAGTTGCGTGGATGAAATGATTCCTCGAGGCAAACATTTTGCCTCTAAGCTCTTTTGGAATCTAATTACTCAAGGAATCATTTCAGGCCTACTAATAGACTTCATGTCTCTGTAAATCATGACTCATTGACTTCTTGTATTTTGGTAGATTTAAGACAGGAGCTGGCTGTGCGAGAGAGAACATCGGATAACACCAGAATGTCAGCACCCAGCTCTCCAACACTGGACACTGATAAAATGGACACCGCTGTTCAGGCATCCCTGTCCCTTCCAGCTACACCGGTTGGCAAGACTATTGAGCATCCATTCTTGAATCAAAAAGGTATTGAAGTGTTTTCTTCCCGGACCTTACCCGGATCAGTAATCATTTTTTGTTCAGTTTGTTGGTTAGTCAATATGTCTTTTGTTTTTATTTATTTAAGTAATTTGCCCCTATTCTGGCTTAGTATTTAGGCAAAGACTATAGAAAGCATGTATGGCAAGCATGCTACTTAGTATTATGTTGGGTTGGGATGCATATTGGAGGGCTATATTTTTTCTTCTCATTTAATACATCCAAAAAACCTAATTAGGTTAGTTGCTAATAATCTTTGTTAATGTCTGACCATATAGAGGTCTAATTAATCATTTTTAACAATTACTCCTTATTGTTCTAGCACTGACCAATGGCTGTGGAAATTCCCCGCTCACTCCGTCCGCTCGGATTTCCGCCCTCAACATTGTTGGTGATTTGCTGCGGAAAGTCGGGGTAAAACAGTGGCAACCATTTTGGTCTTTTCTAGCTAAGCAGAGCATCATGTAGCAGACAGGTGTCCTCACAGTCGGCAAGACTAATCCGCTGTGTGTGTTTCCACCCATCCACAGGCCCTGGAGTCCAAGCTTGCTGCCTGTAGGAACTTCGCCAAGGATCAGGCAAGCCGGAAAAATTACAGCACAGAGAATGGCAACCTGATCAACAGTAATGCCACAAAATTCTCTCATTCACTCCACACGACGTATTTTGACAAAGCGTGAGTAGTCCAAGCTTGTGCTTTTATTTCAGTGTATACTTGAAGCAGACTGATCCAGGTCCTAACCCCATTGTTATATTTATGTTGGAATATTATAACTGCATGTGCCACTCACACATTCTATTTGAAACAAAATACACTGGATAATTGTGTATCGATGATATCATTGATTTTGCAGTAATATGAATGGCCTGGACCCCGGAGCTTTGAACGGAATGACGACCCAGCGAGCTGTGTCCCCTCCCGGCGTTCTACCACTCAGTGTGTGAGAAACCCACCCACTGGCTCCACACAAAACCCTGGACAGAAAATAGAAGGACACGTGTGTGTGTGTGTGCGTGTGTGTGTGTGTGTGTGTGTGTGTGTGCGCGTGTGAGTTTGAGAGTGAGAGAGAGAGTGAGATTGGTCGGTCAGTCATGTGAGGCTGCACAGTAGTAATGATGTGCCTTGTGTGTCTGGCAGATACATGTCGGACACCTCAGCACATATTAGTCTGTTAGTTCCAAGCTCAGTTCTGAAAAGGTTTTTCCCACTTTTTTTTTTTTTACTTGAAGCCAGCTTAATGACAGAAGGGGCCCAAATGGCCACGGCTATTTTTTTTTAGGTTGTAATATGTTGCACAATGTTTAAATGTTTAAAAAGGGGATTTGATTTCTGGTAAGAATCTTCTTAAGAGGCGATATGAAGAAAATACTGACAAGGGACCTCTGAAATTTTGCTTATAACTTTGGCAAATATTGACTGACTTTGAACAGATGCAGGTTCTTAATTATTTTTCCCCTCGGTGGTAAAACCCATCGTACCTTAATTGTAGCTTTCTAGTTAGGATTTTGCAATTGCTTACAAAAATATCTGCTACTGCTGAACGGAAACATAAGCAGCTGCCATGGTAGCCAAAATAATAAATAAGTAAAACGGTTGTGTTTTTGTGACCAAAAATGAGAAGCACTTGTTTCAAATTTGATCTTGAATGCAACAGCAAAAAAAAACAAAAATTATTAACATTTGTGAAAGTTACAGGCAAAAGTTTAGAGGTCCCCTTTTTGGACTCACAGTGTATGTATACACACCTCATGACTGAATTTGTTTTTCTGATTTTGAATAATTTGCACTGAGCAGTGGGTTCTTGACCCTGTTGGCCTTTCCAACAATGTGTAAAATGATCCCCTGCTTTGTATTAGATGGGTTTTGACCCCTTTGGCCTTCCAAAAAATCTTTTGGTTTTTGTTTTTTTTAATGGAATTTCAAACATTAGCTAATTTGTGTCAGTCCCTGGATAAACTGAAGGCAAGTAGCATTTTGAAATTGACTTTTACTGTATATTAGCTTTGGGCAGTTAATACAGTACAAAAGAGTGCCGTCCACTGCTAACTACACTACTAATCACTTGTTTCTTAGCTTACAATGGTTAATATGGGTTGAAAAAATACTGTTTTATTTGTCGAATATTATATGGTAATGTGAATTGGTTTTGATTCAGTGTTTGAAGTATACCGGTCAATGAATTGTTAATGGCCTTGTGAAGGTCATCTAGCCCACGTGCTTCATAGCTCGCTCTGGTGGGTTTGAATCAGTCCATTTACTTTTGATCTTCCATCTCGGTTTACTAAATCCACCCAATTTCGAAGCACTTTTTTGCCCCAATAGTATTAGAGTTCATTAAGTTATTACGCACTCGATTGACGGTTTGCCTTGTCACGTGTATATAGGTTTGGGAAAAATACATTTTGCCCAGGAAAACTGTAAATACAAAATCCGGGCCTTACAGCTTTATTTATTTATTTCAGATTCTTTATGGCATGTTTCGAGCGAGAGAATTTTACATATTGTACATTGTTTCAAATAATATCATGATCAAATGGTTTGTCCAATAAAGTATAACACCAATTCCTGAGACAATAATTATTTTAATTAAAAATGTTGATACATTGTTATATAATTTGTCCATAAGACTAGCAGGTGTGTAGATTCTGGTTTTCCTGACTGTCATCAAATCAGTCCCAGCTTCTTCTCCATTTCTCCACGCAGCTTATTTTTCTGGATCTTGGAGGAAATAGAGGTATTATTAGTCTGTTTCTTATCCGACTGTGGCTATTTGTTCTCAACATTTGATAGATTACCTTTCCAGATGCAGTGAGTGGGTAACTTTCTACAAACATTACATAATGTGGGATCTTGAAGTAGGAGATCTGAAGCATATAAATGGGCAATGAGTTAAAAATGTAGGTTGTGACGGCTTAAATTATTTTGGTAATTATGTTGATCCAGGGATCCATAATCTGATTTTAAATTGCTTAATTTATTTCTTACATCTGGGATGTAAAATGTAATAAAAACTAGATAATCTAAATTATTAATTTTCTTTAACTCTATGCTAATTAAAATTTTGAGTTCGGTGTCTGTAGCACAAAAACGTAATTGAAAATTGCTGCTGTAAACAGGTGTTTACAGGTGAGCGCATCATGATTGGATCCACTAAAGGCTCAGTTTTAGTAAGCAAATATGGGTCATGGTTCACCAAACTTTTGATAGGATTGTCAAATGGTGGTTTGATCAGATGAGTCCATTTTTAAACTGCAAATTATGAATATGGTGAGGTCCTTTGTTACCTGGCCTTTGCAGTATGCCTTAATTTCCTCCTCAGTGCAGTGCTCTCCCTCTGCTACTTTTATGCAGGCACAAACCTGCTCCCCCAACCTCTCATCTCTCACACCAACAATCTGGGGATTTAAGTAGGAAAAACTTCCCATCTATCTTCAGTGGCTTCCTTTATTTGTCTCTTTGTGGTGTAACCTGACAAAGGCCCGGATCACTAACCTGCACCTCTGTCACTTTTGGATGAGTGTAGAGAAACTGCTCGACCTCAGCTGGGAAAATCTTCTCCCCTCCACGGCTGATCATATCCTTGATTCGACCCTCGATACGGGCGTATCCATTTCCATCCAGGCTTGATGTGTCTCTGAAGAGCGCAAAATAAATGAAATTTTTATTTTTCAGCTGAATTCTTTTTAGATGTTACAATTCATTATTAGGAGTGAGTATTGTAAGAGATATTACCCTGTCTTGTACCAGCCATCACTGGAGATACACTCTCGTGTTTTGTCAGGCTCATCCCAGTAACCCAGCATGACACAGTAGCCTCGAATGAGTAGCTCTCCTGGTTGTCCCAGAGGAAGTTCTTGTCCAGATGATGGTTCTACCACCTTAGCCTGCCAGAAAGATTGAGTATCTTTGCAGACAGTGCCTGAAGATTTCTTCCATTTTATTTTGTCTACCCGGAGGTGCAAAGGTGGAGGGTGGATAGTTGTAATTCCTGCTGCTGTTAGTGGTCTCCACAATGGATTGGATGGATTCACCGCACCTTAACTAACTACTGAACGATATGCTCTTTCACGTCCGAATCTTTAAAATTCTTTATTAACTCCAGAAGAGTTGCTATATTTTTTCCTTATTCGCCTTTTTTCCCAGAAAAAAATACTGTGTTCACGAAAAAGTAAATATAGTGACAACATTGCTAAAATTACTATACTGGTCACATGATCTCTGGTTCGACCTGAGAAGGGATCGGTTGCTCATCCTGCGTGTCCCGGATGTTTAACCTGAATTAAAATATATCGATTGTTTATTTCAAATTCAGTGCAGGAAATTCAAAGGCTTTTTATAAATGTCGAAATTTGATGACACGTATTTACTTCCATAACAACACAGTGATTGGTCGCATGTCTTTTTACAGGCAAAACACCTGATGGACTTCAGTCTGGGTAAGTTTGCGTTTTTTGCAACAATAGAGGGCGCTATTGTCATGCGTTTCACCAACGTTAGCAATTCAATTCAGTTTTCCTAAAAGAAAGGTGGGTGTAGTCTGAGCCTGGTGATGTAAATATGCAGGATTTAACCCAGAGTTATGTAATATCTCCACAATAAGTCAGCATTTACATTGTATTATTCATTTAATTAATGCAATACCAGCTATTCAGACTAAATAGTCTGTCACAGAAGCAGCTTCAGGTTCTTCAGCCCCATGTCCAAGTCCCTAAGGTGAGCATCATTGTGTTCAACCACTTGTCAGTTGACATAATTGCAGGGGCTCAGTGTGAATTAATTGTTATTCTTCTAAAACTATTTAACACTGTAATTACTTTTGCACACCATGCCTTTTTTGCTGGTTTAGTGTATTGGTCTGGTGTTTGCTGCTGGTATATCTGTCTCCAGAACATAAACATAGCATGTGTTGTTTTTAAACATTAAAATAACCAGTTCAGGAAATCTATGGATGTGTATATATTGTTATATCCATTTTTATAGATGTTATTTTGAACATTTTTGGAGTTTTTTAAGTATTTTAATATTGTTGCCTAATTTTAATATAAGGGCAAATTAAATAATTGTGCAATTAAAAGTACAGGTAAAATATGGACTTCAGCATTTTCACATGGAGAGGGAATTAGTTTTTCATTAAATGCTACATTTTCATTTGGTGTTGGTCTATCCAAGGGTGGTGGAACCAAGAGTAAAATCTAAAAGCTAACACAGAAAGAATGTTTTAACTGCTTTTATTAACCAAGCAACAAATGAAAAGCTTACAACACCTGGTATTCCCAGGTGGTCTCCCATCCAAGTACTAACCAGACTCGACTCTGCTTAGCTTACAAGAACTGACAGTTCTCAGGGTGTTATGGCTGTAAGCGACAATCTCACGTTTAGCAGCCCTACTTAAAGAAATGAGCTAATAAATCTGGTATTTTGTTTTTCATTTTCAATAGAATCTTGTATTGATTTGCTGTGAGCTCTATTTAAACAAAAACGGGATGATCCATGGGTTTATTCAGAGGTGAAGAGTGAAACAGCAGTGCAAGAGATAAACACTAGGGTTGACAAAATGTGCTTGGCAAAGATGTGATTTTCTGTAGTAAATTACTCTGTTTGAATAGCCAACAGGTACAGTAAATATTCAGTGTGCTTAGAAATGACAAAACGCCAAACCTCTGTGTGGTTCATGATGCACCCAACACTGTTGGTCTTTAGCTCTAATCGGTCTAAGGGGAAGCCTCACAAGAAATGTGATTGGGCTGTTCTCTGTGCTGCCATAAGCCACCTGAAATGAAAAGAAAAATGAGAATAATGTTGGCATTGTAACACTGGTCTAGATTGTACTGTATTTGAGCTTTAAATGAGCTATAAATTCACACAAATCATTACCGTTAGGTCTTTAATATTTATATTATTTATCACTCTCTGAACCACTTCAGGTGGGCACGATGACCCTCCCATAATACCTGAAAGTGTTTAAAAAAATGCAGGAGTGTCATTAGCATGTAGTATGTTCTTAAAAATGGCTAAAATGTAACAAATATCACAAATCATTTCACCTGTCTCCAGTGAGGATAGATCATAACTTTCAAAGTTCGGCTGACTCAGCAAGTCAATGTACATTGTAGGAGTTCCATAGATAACTGTGCATCTGAAAGAAGTAATACTATTCAAAATATATATCAAACACAAAAGCACCCCAGTCAAAGTGTTACGTGTACGAATTGCCACTTTTTTGTTCAATGGAATGCACTTAAATATCTGTAAATTCTATTATACTTTTCTTTCTGAATTGCCTTCAAGTTTTGCAATCCATCATAGGAAGTTGAAGGAAAGACCAAGGTGATGCCATGAACTGCCATGCACATTCCACCCAAAACTGAGCCGAAACAGTGGTACATGGGCACAGGAACACACACACGTACATTTGCCTGAGAAAACGCAGTCAGAGGAAATTTAATGTACTTGAAGACATGTTTATTTAAAACAGTGGATGTTTTTTTGGTAAAAGAAAACACTGGTAAATCTTACTCTCCAGTTGTAACCCATGCGGAGCCCGACAAAGTATGCATTGTTTACAATGTTGTTGTGAGACAGAGTGGCTCCTTTTGGGGTCCCTGTTGTACCCTGTAGGGAAAAAAAACTTCTGTTAATTATTACAAAAAAACATTAGCAACATCAGATGGATAACAACAATGCATTGTTTTTAATTTGAGAGTTTTTATGGAAATAATTGTGATTGATTTTCATTTAAACTTTGATGGTTATATCTGATTCAACCATCTCAATACATTGTAGATGGCGCTCACTTCAAACGTGACGCAGCATAATTTTCTCTTTAACTCCCCAATTCCCCAGAGATGATCTCCATGTGAACAAGGTTTCACAGAAGTAAACACTGGGCTCAGGTGTTCAGTGTGATTCGGTAATCATGTGTCATCATGCATTCTAAGATGGCATCCTAGGCAACTGGGTTTTCTGCAGTTATCTTTTTCTTCCTTCAATTCATAGAAAGCTTTTAAAATTGCTAAGCATGAGGTGTACAGGTCAAAACTGAGGATCTGGAAATTGTGAATCAATGATGGATACTTTGTACAGTAATGTACGTTAAGCCTCTTACTGAGCTCTCTGAAAATATAGAAATGCATATAGGCAAAAACTGTTTATAAAGTTATAATATATTCATGAAACAACAGATTTTTACATATGGTGGTAAGAGGAAATCTCATTTCTGGTGTTGGTGCATATTTGTCATAGCAATCAAACACTATCGAAGGTTACTCAGTATGCATTTAACCTTTTGCCTCATTGGCTACTAATTAAACTTGTTCAGTTAAACTGCACTAATAATCTAGCTAGCTAATTTAACACCAGCACACAGTTAAATAATGACATTTCTTCAGTAATTTAAGAAAATATTCAGCAATAAAATGGTGTTCCTTGCCTCAATTTATGGCTATGATCAAAATATTCAATAATTAATGCAGGGATAGAAATATCTACAGTTTAGGAAGTTTTTCATTCTTATCCAATATAATGATGAACCTTGTCATATATAAACAAACTTCGGGTTAGCTTAAACAACAAATCTGGGACAAGTAAAGCTTAATACTACAAAGACGTGAGATAAAAGACACCTCTGTTTAAATAAAATGCAAAAATATAGATTATGCCTCTTTCTCTATTTGTATCCTTTTGAGTTCAATTTCAATGGTAAACTTTTTTTCACAGGCTAACAATAATAATTAAAAATTCCCGTTCATGAAAATTCAACCATTCAACTCCATGCCCCCGGGCTTGAGTTTGACACCCCTGCACTAATGCTAAACCCTTGATGTATTCCAAGTGATGTTTGTTTTATGCAGGTTGTTGTATGAAAAACATCAGACAACATACCGATGTGAACTGAATATTGACAGGATCTTCAGGGGACAGAATTCTTTGTAAGCTTTTTAGCTGCTGGTGGTGCCGACTTTCAGCCACTTTCATAACGTCGTCCACATGTAGCATTCCTGGTTGCACACTGTCTGTAACTATCACACTGCACAGATCTGGCAACCTAAACATTCATGTTAATAGCACCACTTATTTACTTTTTCATCCGAATTTCCACCCAAATAGTTCTATAAAGTAATCTATGATATACAAATAATTAAATTGGTATAAACCATTAATATAAACAATATCAATTTGAGCGTTTCCAGAACTACAGTGGACTTAGGAACTTAAAAACAAATATGTTGGGACAACCATTAACCTGAAAAACACATATTAATTCACAGAGGGCAATAACTTATCTTTTAAAAACAAAAACATTTGGAGCTAGTATCTGAATGTCCTTGAGTGGCCAAGCCAAAAGTCAGATTTAAACCCTATTGAACAGAATGGCGTTTAGAGCCATCCACATGGCATTCAAGCGATAAATGCCTCTTTTTGAAAGCACGTAATTGGCAACCACATTTCCTTATTCCAAATTCCAATTAAGACTTTTTACTCCACAAAAACTCAATGTGCATAACACTTTTTAATTTGCTATAATGTTTGAAATTCTACCTGGCGCTTTTAACACTTCCAGATGATGCAGTGTCCAGTTCTGGGCAGATCTGTCTTAGCATATCACAGAATTTCTGGCTCTTGAACTGTGTTGGACACACCACTGCTTTACACCGCACCTGTGTTTCATGGAAACATTTTAGAAGTTATAACTTTCAAATAAAAGATTAACCGATTTACATCGGTTTTAACAATTGCTTTATACCTTTCTCAAGACAAACTCCAGCTCCTGAAGTTGATAAGCTGGATTCAAAGACACCTGTAAAGGTTTTTGATTAATGTATATCATTTACAAAAAGCAAATGTGTGTCACCACAGTCAGAACGCTACATAGCTGAATGTTTGTTGAATTTGCCCCTAAAGTCTTTAGCTATCTGAAGTTGGATCATGACCAACAGAAACCTCCACCGCTCAGTAAATGCACTTCTGCATTTGACCACAAATGTTTGAACTGTCAATATCTGATGGAATCCCTTTCATTTGCATGCTTACCATAATTATGCCAGCCTTTGCTGTGGCAAACTGAAATAAAATCCATTCATAAGTGTTTGGGCCCCACACACCAAGTCTGGCGCCCTTCTCCAGTCCAATAGCAATAAGACCTGCCGCCAACTGGTCCACCTAAGAAAAAAGATGATTTCCAGAAATGCCTCTCTGTTGTCTAGATAGTGCAGCCTATCTTTATTCTGAAGTAAAACATATGCTAAATCTTTAATTAAATGCCAAAAGTTTATTGATTTGAGAAATGCACCGATTGCAGAGGGCCTTGCATCCAGTAATCGACAACGTATGTTAGAAACATTATTAAAGAACCTACATCCTGCTGAAATTGAGAGAATGTTTTTCGGACACCATCCTGAAGAAAGACTAAAGCCTCACGGTCTGGCCAATTATTCACTGCCGCCTGTAAACTTTGACCAACAGTCAAAGAGAGAAGCGACACAGCCGTAGTGCCCTGGACATAGCTGGATGTCATTGTAGGACCACAGTGCAGACTGTCAGTTTGACACCATCTATGATAAAGAAGAAAAATTGGATTTGTACCACACACAGAAAGTTAGAGATATCCAAACTGTGACACAGTATTAAATATGTTTTACACTTTTTAGTAATAATATTAATATATTCATTATATAAAGTAAATCAAAGTTCAGTTCAGTTCATTTTCTTAAACCACTTCTAATTGGGGTTGGGTAGCAGTGCTAGAGCCGATCCCATCTCTTCAACGGGCGCCAGTCCATCGCAGTAAATTAAACTGTTCAAGGCTTATAATCACGACATCGTTTTAGCACTGAAAATGGTGTTAACTACAAAATATAAATCTTTTTTGCAGAAGGGTTGGACTTGCTTTTAAATGGGTGCACACATACTACACATAATCTGACTGCATATTTTTGACTGGATTTATTTTAAAATAAATCAATCAATCAATGTTCACTGATTATAATAATGTGTATCTATAGAAAATACCCTTCCATTCTGATCTGAAGTGATTATGGGCATGAATTCAGGCGACAGTTGTGATGAACATAGGCTCGGCTACATCTATACACATAACTGGTAATCATTTAGCCTATTTTTTTACTAAGCTTCAGTGCAATTTTGCAAGCGTCATTTGATTCATATTCCGTCAATAACAAAACGCACGTAAAAAGTAAAGCGGTCAAACACCCGCCACAGAGACGTGAGAGCCAATAATTTGGCCAAAAGTAGAGGTGCCATCTGGGGTAGCCAATCAATATGAGGATGGGGGGGACCTTTAACACCCTTTAATTAATCATATGCACCATTTTCCAATAAAAATAAAAAAACAACGTAAATCATTGAATATGCAGTCCTTTTGGAAATCCAGCATTAAAATGAGTCCAGAAAAAATAAAAGCATTAAATAAAAGTGCAATAATGTCTTACCTGCAGTTTTGCCCAATACTTTCACTCACCAGAGTTTGAAAATGAGCTTTGACTTTTTTGCTGTAAAATCCGAAGTATTTGAACAGTTTCATCCCTTAATCAGTGTCACTGATTAATAGAACAGATGCTACTCTTTTACAGTCTTTTTTATTTATTGTCTAGGCTTCCAATGAACTTTGGTATAACGCCTCTTCGTGTACCCACCTCGGTCACTGGAGACAACTCCTCCCAAGACATCCGAGCCTAATCCGAGCCTTGTTACTAAGTAAGTTGAACCCATATGTATTTTACCTAATTATTACATATTTCCTGCTCAGCTAAACCACGAACGCTAGGGAGGATACAAATATAAACATACAGAAGGAAAAGAAGGCTATTATCTAAAGTAATAATATAAGTAGCCACATTACTAGCATCACTGTGAACTTTATTCCAGGTGTTGAATGATCAAGTCCATCAAACATGGAAACAATGTAATCACTAATCATATGTCAGGTTTGACAACAGGTTTTGAAACACAACACTTTTTTAATTTGCCATCGAAACATCCTGAGAACAATTGATGCCTTTTGCATACACTCTTAGAAATGCCTTTAAATGGAATGAATGCATTCAATTGCATTTATAAAACCTATAACATATGAACCTGCAACCCATTATGGTAACTCTAGTGCTGCATTTAGTTTAGGTATAACACGTCATAACCCACAAGCCATACACACCGATATAAGCTCATAATACCTGTGGGACAATTTATAAGTGAACAGGGTTGAATAACTGGACGCTAAGTCTCCTCCCTTTCATTTTTGTCACCTTCATTTTGCCACTCTTTGTCTTGGAAGCATATCTTCATGATCAGGAAGTTTTTTCTCTTGTTTAACACTCTTAATCAAATTAAATTAAAATAAAAAAGACTGACAAATAAAATGATAATT
>JAYDZG010000023.1:10073891-10094172 GCA_034509265.1 Microcambeva bendego
CCGATCTGCTAAGTCTCCTCCCTTTCATTTTTGTCACCTTCATTTTGCCACTCTTTGTCTTGGAACCATATCTTCATGATCAGGAGGTTTTTTCAGAAAGTTTCTCTTGTTTAACACTCTTAATCAAATTAAATTAAAATAAAAAAGACTGACAAATAAAATGGTAATTTGCTGCCTCACATTACACTTGCATTCTATTAATATACCCCTACAAACAAAATGCTGAATTATGTGAATCATTAATGGTGAGTTAAAATTCTTCCAACCAGTTACATTTCAGCCTTTTCTGATACAAAACACAACATTTAAATACAGACATTGACTGCTTAAAGGATTTAACTGTCAAAAATTAACCCCCTAAAGCTATTAAACATGAAATGGTTCTGCTAATTTTAACTTGAGGTTAGTGCTTGATATAGGCCTTTAAAGCTAAATCATTATATGTGCAACTAGCACAGTGGCTTAGTGAGTAGCACTGTCGCCTCACAGCAAGAGGGTGTTTGCATGTTCTCCCCGTGTCCGTGTGGGTTTCCTCCGGGTACTCCGGTTTCCTCCAACAGTCCAAAGACTGAATTGTCCTGTAGGTACCTGCGGTGGACTGGCACCCCATCCAGGGTGTTACCTTGTGCCTTACGCCCATTGAAGAGCTGGGATAGGCTCTAGCACCCCTCCCCGATCCTAATTAGGATAAGGGGTTAAAGACAATTAACTGAACTGAGCTGGATCCAACAAGTTATTTTTATATATGGGAAAACTAAACAGAAAACAACATCAACAACTAGAGGTTTGATACGATAGCAATGTTTGGGGATTCATATTTATTTTTATGACATGTTTTAAATTGAAATTAAGTTTTTAAGACTTAAGTAAGAGAACATTACTGGGAAAATTAACTGCATATTAATATATAAAGAGTGCAGTGGACAGTGCCATGTTTATGTCAGTGGCTTTTTCAAAGAGCAGTTTGTTATACATACTGTTTCAATGTTTATTCCTTTATTGCAACTAAAACAATAGATGTCATTGAAGCAGCTAAACTCACTTAAAAATATTCTTACACATACAATTCACCATGTACTTGTATTGTTAATATCTAATTCACAGACACTACACTGGTTATACTATTTAACTTAAATAAATTAGTTGCCCTTAAATTAATATTTTTATTAAAATAAAAAAACTACAATTATGTAAACATGTTTAAACATGCGCTCTATAAATAAAAGTATAATCATTTTCAAAGTGATCTATAATCCTTCAGTTTAACAGTGTTTACAAAAATTCACCATTAACCCAGGAGTAATATTCATACTGTCACAATCTATAAGTAATTGGAAGTAACTTTCCAATCACATATTTACTAAAGCACAAACAGGCTGTTTGGGCTTCTGCGTAGCTAATCGCTCAGAGACTAATTTGATGATTTAAAGTTTCTCTTTAGTATAAAGTGAGGTAAAATATCTTGTGACTGTGAAGGCCATATATGCACGCATTAACAAATGATCATCCTTGATGAGACCCGTCAGGTTAATAACAGCCCATCACGTGATGATGTGATCAGTTGAAATAAACCATGCCAGCAAACCCTGGACTTTATTATTAATGTGGTCAAGCATTTAGACCTCTGGCATTTTTTTTGGTGTAAAGTGCACTGGCTCAATTGTCAATAAGCATTGTGTGCAAACCTCAGTCTAAAATGGCCAGCTGGAAGTAAAGATGTAATGGGGAACACATGATATTTGCTCTACAATACAGAGAGTACAATGTAAAATGCCTTCTATACTGCATTGGTCAAGCATCAGAAACACACTCTTGGACTTTATCCCAACTTAATGGCACTTTATGATACCAGTCGTCAGTAGCCAGACTGACTTTAGGCTTCAGAATAGGACTGTTTTTAAGTGAAAATGTTCTCTTCTCATCTGAGTTACTCTGTCTGTCCAGCCAGTAGAAAGACACCATGATGAAGACGCCCGCAGTGGTGATGGACACACTGCAAAAATAGAATACATAACTGTAATTTCCAGTGTAGTCCACCAACACCCCTGCAAGAAAAAAGACATGTCTTTTAGCATGAGCCAAATAATCTTCACAATGCTTCAAACCTTTAGTGCGATAAACATTTATTTTGAGGATCTGAGGTGACAAGAAAGTCCCAGATCCTCAAACCACATTTCACATCGTCATTTCTAGTCAATATACTTTCTGACCACAGAGTGGCACTCCACAGCATTTACCTGTTCATTCATTTCTTAATTTACTTTAAGTAACTGGCATATCCTGGCTGTGGTGGGTTCTAAAATGAATTAGTATGGTTGATAAAGCTTTTACTAGCCCCAACGCTAAATCGCACAGCGTGAGTAGTTTAATATTGCATATTACAAATAAGACAACCAAACACCTTGACAATGCATTAGCAAATATACACAAGTGACAGGAATTACCTGCAATTGGTGGACCCAGCAAGAAGGCAATGCTCTCCATTATGCAAAGAAGGCCCAGGGCTGATTGGAAGCGGCTCATCTCCACCGTCTCCATTAGCACAGTGAAGAGCAGCGAGCCTACGATGCTCATGGATACACCATACACCAGTACATAGGCCAGTAGTGTGTAAAAGCTAGTGCTTGCAGCACATATAAAATTGCTTAGCCCATTGACCAAAAGAGCACCGGCAAACACATAGACGAAGCGACAGTTTCCACTGAAGCTCTTTAGTCCGAAGAGCATTGCAGCAGTTGGCCTAACTGAAACATTGACCAGACCCAGAATGGCAATAAGAAGAGCAGCAAGTTCCTGATCAATCCCGTGCACTGTGGCATAGGGAACCAAGTAGACCAGTGGTACCAAAAATCCCAGCATCATCCATGACACACCCAGGACGTAGGCACGGAAGCGTGTGTGTGTGCGCAATAAATCGATAGCCATGTGTCTGCACAGAAAAGGTGCAGCACTCGACAGTGAATGATGCAGCCGTTCTCTACAGCCCTCAATCTTATGTCGAACATATCGATCATTTGTTTCAGGCAGTGGAATCATCGGTTGAAATGAACCTTCCTTTGCCTTCTGTTTGGTCCCCAAAGGCCTCATGATTGCCCCACACACACAGCAGTTCAGCACTATGCCACCCAGCACCAAAAAGCTGCCTCGCCAGCCAAACTGACCTAGCAGAAAATTAGCTAATAAGGGCAAAATGCTCAAGCCCAGTGCAGTTCCCGTGGAAGAAAGAGCACTGGCAAAGGCACGGCGACGTACAAAATATTGCCCAACCATGGTGAGAGAAGGCTGGAAGCTTAAGCAGAATCCCAGTCCTGTTGGGTGAAAGAAATAAACAGAAATTACCAGAGGTGGAATTAATAAGTTACATTTACTCGTGTTACTGTAATTTATTCGGGGTTTTTGTATACTTGTACTTGTTATTTTACTACATTTTAAATAACATCCATTATTGAGTAAAATAAACTAAAATTAAAATGCAATTAAAATTGCATCTGGCAAGCTGCTGCAGTCATTACAGGGTAACCCTGCATACATGTCTTATTATGAAGTAAGTAATAAATTATTAGACTAAAATTAAATATTTTAAAAACCCTGGGGGGTCGTGAGCCAACAACAACAAACAACAACTGTTTGCAATATACAGGAGAGACACGGCACCACCTTCTGTTAAAAAGTAACTCAGTAATGTTTACTATGAGTACATTTAAACAAGTTACTTTTTACTTTTCATTTGGGTAGATTTTTTGAGCATTGCTTTAAAATTCCATTTTACCCTAACCATGCACCAATTTAAAAAGCTTTATTGGCATGTTTCCATGAGTAGTGAGAATGAGGGTGCTGTTGACATGACTTCCCTAACACTGACTATTGTCCAGTTTTATCCCTTTTCCTTACTACATTCCTTATATGGTCTTCATAAGTATCTTAATTATTAGGAGGGGGTTCCGATTTTGGACATAAAGGTTAAAATTTCTTTTGACTTGAGATTTTGCACCAACCTCAGCACACTGTGACTTTCCATCATGGTAATTCCTATTTTGTAAACCAAATTACAGGATTGCTGATTTCTAGAAAGACCACATTTGATGTTATCTTCAAATGAACCTAAATTTTTAAAGAGAAGACATAACTGCATGATGCCGTCCATTTGCAAAAAAAAAAACAACCCACTTCCTAAAATGCTAGCCTATGAGTTAATCAATGAAATAGTGGCAGGTAATTGCCCACAGTGTCTAAAGTATTTTTTATTTATTCATTCATTATCAGTTTTAGCACCCAGGTGGAGCAAATAGGAGGATTGCATTAAGCATCCGGCATTTTTTTATTTTTTTTTTATTGTCATCACTTTATCCCAGTTGGATCAACTGGCACATGACGAAAAACACAAATCTACAATAAACTTCACTGACCTGTGATTACTCCAGTGGCAATGTACAGGTCTACCATGTTCTGGGCAAAAGAGCTGGCTACCAGTCCGAGTCCGCTAAGGATCCCACCCACCATTATAGTTGTTCGACATCCGTAGCGCTCCACAAGAATGCTGCATACAGGGCCTTTAGAGAAACACAGACATTAACATGAACTCACAAACAAACCGTGGCAGATACAAATACCCAAACAATAACAGATAACAATGGAGGTATTTGAATTACAAATTACAGCCCCTCTCAGCATTATCGCACACATGGAGATCACAATGGCTCAGCACATTTGCTAAGCATGGCTTCAGAGGGTTCTGCATCCGAGAAATCTAGCATTATAAGCTTTATTTGTTTGGGTTAATGAATTATAATAAGAAGAAATTACAAAAACAACATGATGTAACGATGATGTAAACCACAAAAGCTCATTGATGTAAGAAAACCGCTTGGATTAAATAATGGCTGAAGCGCTCCAAAGGATTTTCCCTGTTTTGCAGCGGAGATTGTATTAGACTTTTCCATTGAAAAATACTTTATATTATATAATCATTTCACATAATCTTCTAAAGCTGGTCACATTACTGAAAGGAATACTACAAAGGTTCTTAACATTACATAAGAACAAAAATGCTAAGAAATTGTTTTGAGCCCTGATTTGTTTAGATTATTTTTTATTAGATAATCTTTTCAATTCATTTTCTTTAACCATTTATCCTAATCAGGGTCAGGTAGTGGTGCTGGATCCCAGCTTTTAAACGGGTGCAAGGCACACGGTAACACCCTGGATGGGGCACCAGTCCATCGCAGGTATCTACAGGACAATTCAGTGTCTCCAGTCAACCTAATGGCATGTGGGAGGATATAAATTTTATCAGCTTATCAGCATCTCTACAGCATTAACATATTTTCCCATTGAGCAAACTTTACTTATAAATTAAGAACCTGAACTGACTTTACTACAATCTTTTCATGCCAAGTATTTAAATGCTAAAATGATAATAAAAACAGAAGCAGGGATTTGTGGAAAATAAACACTATTTGTTAAATCGATGTCTGTTTAAAATATATGTTAATAATTTGGGGGGATTTATTGGGGAATAATTGATCAAGTTATCCAATTTTGAAAGTCTTTTACAGAACAACTGGTAGTCTATTCTAGCAACTGTACTCTTAAATTGCATCAAAATGTTTAGATAGGTTTCATGCTTTTTACAAATCACAATCTCTGGCATTTAAACTTAACCATATTTTATATGTTCTTGCCTCCTGCATGTAGTACTGCTGTCAAGATAGCTGGCACCCAGGAGGTCTCAGTGTTGGTTGCCTGGAACTCCTTCTGCAAGTCTTTGTAAAAGATTCCAATGCAGGAGGGAAAAGCTAGCGTCAGTGCGAGGACCAGTATAGTAGCAGCCAATACAGCCCACCCCCAGCCTCCGTCCGGTGCCACATGCCCAGTATGACTTTGTCCCATGTGGCATTGCGCTTCTTCGGAGAGGCTGGTGGACTCCTCCTTCTGATCACACTGTTCCTCAGACTTTTTGTCCTGTCCTGGCCTCTCCTCAGAAAGACTCCATGTGTCAGAGCTTTCACTTGTTTCAGGGCTGGCTCTTCCTAAGTATGGGCCAAACCTATTGCTCTGTGTTGTCCTGAGGATCTGGCAAACCTCCACATCATCTGTCATTCTGCTTGTCAGATGGCTTTCTCTTCTAGTGACTGTCTGCACAAAGGACAAAAAAGTAATTATTTTAGTTTAGGTTGTGTATATAGTTGGTTAGACTGTAAAAGTGATTGCCGGTGTGTACAGATAAGGGCATGACAGGCCAATGTTCAGAATGTTCAAGCTGTAAAATGACTTCATTAATGACATGTAAGCACATTGACAATTTAAAATAAATTTACATAGACCAAAATTACATATATACACATTTTAATGCACATGTACACTAGATTTACAATACATGGCCAAAAATATATGGACACCCTCTTCTAATAATTGAGTATATTTGATTTGGCCACTCCCACTACTATCAAGTGTATAAAATCAATAAACTACGATAAGATAATATAACGCTGTATTGTTCCCAAAGGAAATTGCACTGTCACAGTGCTTAACATATTACACAAGATAAGACAAACATTATCAACACTACGGAATACATCATGACAAAAAGAGAAGCAGCAGCATAGGTTTTATTATGGACTACTTGCCTCCAATGTTGTGCCAACAGTTAGGAGAACCTTCCCTATTCCAGCATGAATGGTAAAAAAGGGTTTTGCTGTAATGCAATGAGCCAGCCATTCATTAATTGTATGCCAAACATCACAAAGGACTTGCCACAGAACCGTATATTGAGTATATTTTAGAGACAAATGCTACCCACACATTTATGTCACTTACCCCCTGGGTCAGTTCAACTTTTGCATATTTTGGGATGAGGCAATGACCAGGGGTGAAACTCTACCAAATGAATCATTGTGCCAACCTAATAAACGATCAAGATAATAAAAAAATAAAAGATAAGATAAAAAAAAGTTTTAATCCTGTTTGTCATTGTAGTGCAGTGGCATTGCAAGTGCAAGACAGATTGTTATTTTTCTCCACGGACATGGTCCAAGGTGTGACCCTGCATTGCACTGGTGTCTTGTCCAGTATGTGCCTTAAAATCAAATGCTGTTTCTATATAATAATAGTCGCCTGGTTAAAGTAACAACAACTGTTTAAGTGTGACAACCGACGATGTGTTCCCCAACAGTTTAGAACAAAACCAGAACGTTATACAAATAGCTGATGAGTGACGATGCTTTCTTTGTCTTCATCGGAACCATCTAGAACCTGTTGCACAGGCGCGCATATTACAGAGCGTCAGAAGCGCACAACGCATCCAATAACACTGTTTTATCCAGCAGGTGCAATCACTTACCTTGTGATCAAAGTTCTTTAAAATCGCCAGGCTTTTTAATATGTGGCTTATTTCCTCACTAGAAAGTCAATCGTAGACTGTCGTACATTTACCCAAGCATCAAGATGCAATAAGCGCTTGACATGCAGCGGTGTGCTTTTCTAGCCTGATGTGACCTGTGTTGCTGAACCAAGGATCTCTCACGCTCTCTTACACGCGCGCACGATTAGATGGGAGGGGGCTCGTGACTGCTAAATGATGGTAATACTTCATTCATTTCATAAGAAACACTTTACTTATACTAAATAGCAACCCCTTTCTAGGATAGAAAAACAGACAAACTTTAAAAAATGTTATGACATCGTTGTTACATATCTGTTATCTACACATATATGCTGCTAATTTCCTGAAAAGAGCTCCATTGGATTCAGGTCTGGTGTGTTTGGTACTCTGGGTTTATTGTCATGGATTGTCATTTATCTCAGCTTCATATTGGTTGAGTTTGCAGGACTGGGTCTCAACCTGTCGCAGACTGTTATACTCAAAAGTGAAAGTAAAATGTATTGTTTATTTATAAGGTTTTTAACGTCAAGTTTTACAGTGTTGGTTGCATTCATGACAGGGTACGTTTAGGGTACATAAAGTTGTATATTTTTCTTCTGCACATACAGCCAAGAGATCACTTCAAAATTATTCGTTTCTCTGGTTTTGCTATTTCTGGGTGTGTGTTTGAGCAGTTTTATCTTATTCTGTAAAGTATAATAAGAATATAATAAAACATCACGGCTCAATGTTATCAAGCAGATACTCATTGTAAAATTAGAGAAATGGGGTTTGAATTGGTCCTTTTTTCCACGGTTGTGCATACTACAAATTTTCCTGAAAAGGTTTGATATTTGCACGCTTATTGTCATTTATTTCAGCTTTATTTTGGTCAGACTTGCAGGGCAGGGTCTCAACCCCAGAATGTTATACATAAAGATCAAATTAAAAATTGTATTGTACTACAGTATTATAACAGCATTTTCTATTTATAAAACGTGATTATAAATGATCGTAGGGGGGTAAAGATTGGGTGTGGTCACAGTCTGGTTGAGCCGTTATGCAACCCACGAGGAACTCTAAGCAATACCTTCACAGGTTACACAATCAGAAGCATGAAAATCACCCTTTGACTAATCTAGTTGTTTCTAAGCATAGCTAATATGATTCGGCTTAGGTGAAAACAATCAAGGCACTGTAAGCAAACATGGCTTTAGAGAACTTTAATATTTTTTTCCAATATGAAGAAAGAACTTGTGTGTGTATATATATATATATATAAGTTCTCTAAAGCCAAGGATTACACACTGGCTCGATCGCCAGGTTGGGTGATGCAAATCCTTTCTTTGTGAAGTTTGCATGTTCTTCCTGTGCCTGCATGAGTTTCTTTCCAACGCGCAAGTGAGGTTAGTTGGAGATACAAAATTGTGCTTTGATACAACCTCGTGTAATGAATAACTACCGTGCGTCTGTCATGAATGTAACGGAAGTGACAGAAGTAAGCAAATTATCTGATAATGGATGTTGGCGCCACCTGGTGGATCTGATGGTCTAGAGCAGGGTTCTATTGCATGTTTCTCCACACGGTGGCAGTAGTGGTGTCTGCTGTTCTTTCTCACTTCATGAAGAATCACTATTCAGCTTGTATTTCCGCTTGTGGCGGCCATCACCCTTCTGTCTTTGGAGCGGTTTGATCTGCGAGTGAGTACAATTATTATTTTGGTTATTAAATAAAGAATTCATGTCTATTTCACAATTGTTTGTTTGTGTACTATGCTGTGTAATGTTTTTTTTTAATGAAATACATGAAATGTTTGTGAATTAAGAGAAACGAGCAGGTTGTAATGCTGACCTTGTGCTGTTACTTATGACAGGACCTTCAGTCACGTCTTGTTAATTACAATTCTTTAGGAATTGTGACATTAATTAGGGATCTTTTTTATTTAAATAAAATAATACAGTGTAAAATGGTTTCCCAAACCGAATATCCTTTATTCACTGTACGCCAGTGTTATCATACAAGTTAGCTGGGCTACAAACTAAGGATTAAAAAAAAAAGACAACCCTCAGCTAAATAATATAGCTATATATTATATTTTTATTAAATCAATTAATTACTATATTCAATAGATCTCAAGTTTCTACAAAAAAAACCTTAAAATATGTAAAGCAATGTGTAATATTCGGTACAATATCTACATTAAATTGATTCCCTATATAATAACATTTTATGGTCAATAACACAAAAACTTAGTAGTTACCTTTAAAAATAAAATACTATATTTTTTGATGATCTTTTACTGTAAACCAGGTGTATAGTACAAGTGCCCTTTGTCATTTAAAGTAAATACTGATTCATTTTTCATCTCAACCAATTGAAAAGTCTTATGGTGCATTGTTACATCCCTACCTTTTGTACTTGTACAAACTTGCTCTTTTTGTCAACTTCTTTATGTTTATTCAAAGTTTAATAATAAAACTTTGTAAAATTGGAAAAAACTTTCATTATTTGTTACTTTTTATTTTACTTGAGAGAGTGAGACTAAGAACAGGTTTATAAAACAATCAACAGATATGAACACTGAGTTATATCAGGCTACACCTCAAGCAGATTAAAGCTAAATACCATACTGTTGTACCTGTTTTTTTTGTTTGTTTGTTTTTTTAATTAAGAAAAATGTATTACTCTCTTTTATTAAAAATCCTTTTGAATTGTGTTTGGACAGACATCAAAATATGGCAGGAAGACGTGCCGCCCTTAAGGCCATTGACTGGGTGGCCTTCGCTGAGAGGGTTCCCCCTAACCAGAAAGCCATGTTCAACAACCTGAAGACACGCAGTGATGCCATCTCTGCAAAGTAAGTGCCATTTCAACCTTGTGCTTGGCATGATGAGCCCAACACACTTTGAATATACTCATTGTAAAGAAATCTTCTTTACCTTTACTCCTGCTTAATTAATATGGTTCAGAACTAATTTGATTATTCATAAGCCCCTTTTGGAGTAATGTAAAACTAGACCCAGGATATTTCCAGCTTATCCAGGTCTCCACCATCTGAAGAAAAATATTTTTTTTAAAAACCAAACATTTTCTTTAAATGGCATTATCTTATTAATGCCTACATTATTGGTCTCTGCAGGCTTTCTTCTCTAGCAGAGAAGCCAGCTCCCATCAACTGGGCCCACTACAGGACGGCAGTGGCCAAAGCAGGCATGGTGGACGAGTTTGAAAAGAAGGTACGCTTTAAAGATCCCTCTATATGTCATTAATTAACAGAATTGTTTACTTATATTTTTGTTTACTCAAACTTATCCTTGTCAGTTTGCTGCTTTGACCGTTCCTGAGCCAGTGGACACTCAGACTTCTAAGATTGATGTGCAGGAACAAGAAGCTGTGAGTACTGCTTTATTCACTTTTATAATGTTTTAGGATTGATCAGTAGTCATTCTTGCAATCTTTTTTTTTTAATCTTGCAGAACAATAGCGCTGCAGATTACATTGAGGCATCCAAGGCTCGCATTGCTCAGTATGAGAAGGAGGTAAGGTTTGGCAGAAGCCCTGAAAATAATGTCTGTTTCATAAAATCACTTTGTAATGACTTAAATTATGAGGGTTTTGCAATTTATTTGTTAAAATTTCAGGTAAATGTTTGAAGGCAGTGTAATATATGAATTCCTGTTTTTTAAAATAATTTGTTCTGTTATGTCCTTGGCAGCTTGAAAAGTTCAAGAACATGATTCCTTTCGACCAGATGACCATTGGAGACTTGAACGAAGTTTTCCCTGAGACAAAGCTAGACAAAGAGAAGCACCCATACTGGCCACATAAGCCCATTACTGAGTTGTAAATTATTAGACAAGTTTCATTGTTTATATATTAATAAAGCATTGAGTCTATTATTTGAGTGTATAGTCCAGCCTGTGAAGAGAGATTGGGAAGTTCAGCAGATCTGAGCTCTGTATGACTAAACGTACAATAAATGGCTCAAGTTTGACTTGCTTTTTATTTTTTTTTAAGTAAATACGAGAAATGTGGTTTATAAATAATAAATGAATTAATTACAAAAACAACTCCATTTCCGAACTGAATTTAAAATAGCTTAACTGCAAATTAAAAACTTGGAAAGGATTTTCAAAAATAAATTGACATAGAATAGTTTATGAGAAGGATAAATCAACTAGTTCTTATATACACTGTATATACATACATACAGGTGCTGGTCATAAAATTAGAATATCATGAAAAAAGTTTGATTTCATAAAAAATATTTATTTCAGTAATTCCATTCAAAAAGTGAAACTTGTATATTACATTAATACATTACATACAGACTAATATATTTAAAATGTTTATTATTTTGATGATTAACAACTAATGAAAATCCCAGATTCAGTATTTTAGAATATTACTTGAGACCAATAAGAAAAAGGATTTTTAGAAATGGCTAACTGAAAAATATGGAAAGTATGAGCATGTACGGCACTCAGTATTTAGTTTTGGCTCCTTTGGCCTGGGTTACTGAGGCAATGTGATGTGGCATGGAGTCAGTCTGGGGCACTGCTCAGGTGTTATGAGAGCCCAGGTTGCTCTGATGGTGGCCTTCAGCTCTTCTGAATTGTTGGGTCTGGTGTATCGCATCTTCCTCTTCACAATACTCCAATGATTTTTCTATGGGGTTAAGGTCAGGCGAAGGTCACTCTTTGTGAATCTTTGAATAGGATTTATTTACAATCCCTATTGCTTGTACATTTTTTTCTACCACAACTTTTCCTTACCTTCGCCTCTCTATTAATGTGCTTGGACACAGAGCTCTGTGAACTTTTGTGCCTTGCCCTCCTTGTGCAAGGTGTCAGTGGTTGTCTTTTGGACAACTGTCAAGTCAGCAGTCTTCCCCATGATTGTGTAGCCTACAGAACTAGACTGAGGGACCAAGTAAAGGCATTTGCATGTGTTTTGAATTTTTTAGCTGATTATAGAGACACAAGCTGTCTTCAACATTGAACCTTTCCACATTATTCTAATTTTGTGAGAGACTGAATTTGGGATTTTCATTAATTGTCATTTATAATGATCAAAATAAAAAACATTTGAAATATATCATGTAATGAATGAATATAATATACAAGCTCTGTTGTGTTTTTAAACATGGTGAGAAGTTTTCTTAATATGATGGTGTGCTTCTGATAATACTGGAAGCTGTTATGTAGAGGTAGAAACATTGCTTCATGTTCTTTCTCTTGTAAGTCATTCAGATAATGCTGAAGCAGATTATTACCCCAATACCTAGGATTTTGCTGAAATGGTTTTTGAAACTTTAACTAAATGGTTTTACAAACTTCCAGTATTCAAACTTTACCACACAAGTTTATTGTAGTTTTTAGACTGGTCATTACAAAACATAAATATAAAGTAAAAAATATATAACCAAAGTTGTTATCCAAAATGCAAATAAAACAGAATGTATTAAAGTATTTGTTCAAAGCTGTTGAGACATATTTGAATTAATTTTCGTCTGCAACGCTTATCTGCTTGTCTTATTGCGCATGCCCCTGTCAGACGTCAAAATTCACGCATGCGCCAAAAGGCTTTTCAGTCCGCACACGTGGTGCGACAAATCTTAAAATGTTTGAAGAGACCACAAGTTGAGAAGATGGAAAATAGCACGGCGTGGCATGGGAGGACCTGACACGACCTGCTTATTTCACCCTCAAACTTTATTGCAGGTTGGCGCTTTTTAATGCCGTTACTTTATTATTAGTGACGCAAGTAGTAATGACATTTGAACCAAATGAACTAACCTTAGTGTGAAATGATAAACTGCTAAATATCTTTTTTTATTATTTTATAAAAAACAAAACCCGGCAATAAGTAGCTGTAATAACAGTCTAATAGCTTCCGAGCAGCTCTAGCTATAGAAGAAAATCAAGGTTTGATTAATTATTTTCGTAAATCTAAAGTTTTGTTGACATTACTAAAATAGTGACGTCTGGTTTGTGAACGAATCTTTCTCATGAACCGATACACGGATCAAAGCGGTACATCAACAACCGTCTGGTTTGTGAACAAATCTTTCTCATGAACCGATACACGGATCAAAGCGGTACATCAACAACCGTCTGGTTTGTGAACAATTCTTTCTCATGAACCGATACACCGATCAAAGCGGTACATCAACAACCGAATGGTGGCGCAAGACAACGTTTCTTATTTGAACATAAATACTCACAATGTTATATAGTGTTGAGTCTAACTATTCAATTCACTTGAACGTTCTGTTGGCAAACTGTCTCGTTAAAGTCGAATTTTGCCTCTAAAATAATGACGAACGTGGACAAGGGAAGCTAAGCAGGTCTTTTACTGAGCCGTAATTTATTTAAGTTGACATTTTTTATATATATTAACGAACCATTGATCTGTAAATTTGACCCTGAATAGTTTGTGAAGTTTTATTTTTACTCCCATGTGGATGTCTAAAGTTAATTAGGACAAAATACAAATATAATTGTATTAGCTTAGTCTGAAATGTGTTTTAAGAAGCCAATATTTGTGAAATCATTAAGCTTGTGTAGAATTGCAAGAGATTATTGTTAATGAAATAATAAATAAATAATAAAATTCATTTTAAAAACTGTAAATTTCAGATGGCCATTGTAGAATCATGCCTTTCAGGTCATTCCTCCATGGGACATACTTCTATTAATGTAATTAGCTGTACAAAAACATCTACCTCCATCCCATAGATATCTTAATCAGTTCATTTCCCTCTTGGGTTGCTAAGGTCTTTGCCCAAACCTCCTTTTCAAAGCTATAATATAAGAAAGCAAAGAAGATTATGGATTTGTACCTTTTTTTCTCAGTGTTACCCTGACCTGGAGCTTAGCACACAATGCACTTTTCATCTTTTTTATTACATTGCCAGAATTAAACTGTCACAAGATGGCCCAGTCTGTTTGGCAGGATGAGTGTCTCTCTCTTTCTCAGGTTGGATTTAGACATGTTCATTTAGCACAGAATGTTTACCAAGGTTATGTTTGGATGATTAAATATAGCTCTGCACTTGTCATCTGTTATCGCTAGGGATGTAACAATACATTTTCCCCTCGATGGAATACAATTCACGGTACTGGGTACACTTTACAAATTTATACTGATTTCTTATACAACATGAAATTGAAGAAAAATTTGTTGTAACTTCATAACTTTTACTATTTCTTGGTAGAAATTAAGGAAAATAAAGTATTTGTTATTATCTTTTCATAATTTAAACAATGACCTTTTTTTTCTTGCAAAATTGTGTCAAAAATAATGGATTTTTTTTATGTTAAAAAATATATAGCACCCTTCTGTTTCAATTGAATATCGATTAGTCTAAAACAGAATCATATGCATGAATCGATGACCCGAATGAATTCTTTCTATGTGGTTATATCCGTTTCATACTAGTTATCACATATGAAATTCCAACTCCATCTGTTAGTTTTTGTGCATTTGTGCAGATTTACATGCAGTTATGTACTGTGATTATGAGTACCCCCTGTATTTGAGCAGTTAGGTACTGTGATTATGAGTAACCTTTGTATTTGCATTCTTCAGTCAGTCATCTGATTTCTCAGTGTGACGACTTTGTGTGTTTGGTGCTGGACTTCCACTTTTAACCCCAATTCGTTACCAATTAGGTGTGGATTTGCATTGGAATGTTGTTCTGTTGCATAACTGAATTATGTTACACCACTTTTCCTGTTAGCGTCTCATTTGGGGTCTGAATACACTGAATAAGTCTTTTTAGTAGAAGATGGGTCTGAACTGCAGTATTTGGACATTTTACTGCAGGTCATAATGTTTATAATTTTGCCAAAATAAGCATGGACATCCCTTGGACAGATGGACTGTGTTTATTTCTAATGTCATATAATTATAATAATTACAAAAGCATAACAGTAATGTATTTCTCGGAGAGATTAGGCATTCAGTACCACCATTGGGCTTTGCTTTTTAAACATAGAATTAAAAAAATATGTACAGTGGTGAAACTGCAAAAAGAATGCTTACAAAACTTTTTTTTTGAATGTCATATGTTGGGACTGTCCTCTTACACAATTTTCCACAAAGTGAAGAATGTCAACCTTCAGTTTCTGACAACTGACTTTCATTAGTGTTTCTTTTATATAAAATAAAAAAATGTAGGTAAACATACAGCATTTAAAAATATATTTTAACTTATTGTTTTAATGTGTCTGGAAATAGGTTCATATTTACGGTTTTATGGACAGTGACAGCCTATTGGGTAGAGCTTTAGACTATCAAAGTTTGAGCGTTCGAATCCCAGCTCTGCCATGCACCCACTGTTGGGCTCTTGATCCTTAACCTGTTTGTCTCAGGGTGGCCTTGTCTGTGCTGTACAATGCCTATAATTTGGATTAGTGTGGTTTCGCAAATGTTGTCCGTTCGTCGCTTTCTGCCGTATCTTGGCAAAATCTCTTGTTGCCAAAGCAACAAGATACACAGAACTTGTTTTGAGAAACACTGACACTGAGCTCTTTAAAGGATACTTACCCCATTCTACCACTTGCTGGTAATGGATCTTTTTGAAACATACACTATCAGCAGCTTGAAAAGCTTACAACAAACACTCGGGATGAGCTTCTCCGTCTTCTGGCGGTTGCTTGAAGCTAGTAGCAGATTAATTATTTTGGCTCTGGAAGCTTCGAGTCCTGCTGTCTTATCAGAGCCGTGGACACTTTCTTGCTGCATTTTGTCTTATTCTTGTAAAGCTGTCAAATTGGTGTTACTAATGACAGTGTACCCGCACTTTAGAATCTTTCTAAAAAACATTTACAGTCTACAAGGGTTCGTCAAAAAGTTTTGGCACTTTTACAGTCTATTAATTAGGAATTTCAAGAACTTTTTTTTAAAGTCAAAGCTGTTTCCCAGCAACATACCATTTTAGGCAATATGTGTTTGTTTGGGCAATTCAGTGTCTACAATTTTTTTGGAGAAAGGACCGGAGTGGCCTTCTTTCGGTGTGGTGACAGTTTAACCCTTTAGCCAGAGTGCCACCCCTTTTTTAGGTAATAAGCGTGTAGCCACTGGTGCAGCACTGCTTTCACATAATCACTAAAGGTGAAAATCAGATGGTGCTATATCCGGACTATAAGCTCTCACAGACATTGCTATGAATGAAACGATACACTCGGCCCACAATTCGATACGATTCATGATACTGCGTTCACGTTATGATTTTTTCCCAATTTTTTTAAACAACTTGAAATTGAAGGTAAATTATTTGTTATTAACTTAACATTCCTTTTACCATTTCTTGTTAGAAAAAATAAGAAAAATAACGTCTGTGATTATCTTTTATTCATCTAAACAATCAATGTCTATTTATTTCGTAGGTAGATGCAAACTATGCCAAAATTATTGAATTCATGTTTTGTCTTAAATATACTGTGTGGACCCTTTTTGAATATCCCTGATATATCTATTAATCCCAGTCAAAAAAGACAAAACCCGGGAAAGTTATGCACCATATGTATTTTTATTTCAACAGAGTTTCTCTCTAGCACAATATTCATGCATGCACACATTTCCGGAAGTTACAATACACAAACCTGTTGTAAAAAAGTTGTGTGAAGAAATAATGAGTGCTCATTTGTCTTTTGATTTCTTTGAAGTCACAAATTAAAAACATTGTTCTGTACTGCTGACAGCAAGTAATGAAATCTCCACCAAAAGGTGGTCCAATTGACTGAACCGGTGTGTCCTAAACTATATTTATAATCCATGAATGCATCAAGAAAAACTCCGCTTGTCTCCTAGTTTATCTGAGGATCAGGTTATACAAATTTGTGCTACTTAAAATACAAGACATTTAATTTTATGACAAGTAGCACAGATAAAAGACCATGTACACAGGTTTTCAATCCATGCAGGTTTCACAAAAGCTCTTGTAAGGCTTCTACAAATATGTAATTTCTCCAATTTCTAATCCAGGTTTGCTTTTTGAAAATGCACTAAAAACTATTAACATCATAAACTAAAACACCATACACCATGCTATTGAAACTCTTTTCATGTTTCTAAATGATAATCCACAGCAGAACAATCCGGTACTGAATGATAAGTACTGAATTACATCATATGTGTTTTACAAGCCTGAATCAGTCCAATTTTTGTGACAGTTAAAACGTTCATCATCCAAAACAATCAGTAATCTGGCTCTGGAACAAAAAAAAATCCCACACAGCGAGTAATAACAGTCTTTATCAGATCGGTTTCTTATCTTGCTTTGAATTAAAGCTTTTCACTTTGAATACAGCTCATCTGGCACTTTGCCACCAACACGATCTTTTATTCCCTCAAATAACAAGTGCTGCTGGGAGATACACAATATAGACACATATACCTGAGAAATCCTTACACTTTCAAGTCAGTAGACTTCTAAGGGTCCAACTTGTAGAACAGTCAAATGACACCTGTAGTAGTGTCCTATTTTTCAAGCCATGGTCAAACTAATTAATATCACTGCCTCTGAATCACTGGCACACTCGGTGCTGGAATGAAGCCCTATTTTCAGTATGGACCCAAACGTTCTCTGTGCTCAGAGAAGTGACGGGCATCTGGCTGCGCCGGCAGTGCATGGATAGCATCATTACTGGGGCGCAGGCCCTGTTCGCTGTGAGAAGACCCATTAAAGGAAAGTGGTCTGCTTTTACAAATACTAAACACAGAAAAAAAGGCATTTACTTTGTAAATCTATTAATTAAAGCATTTCGTTTTCTGTACAGTAGCAAGGTACTGATGGATTTGGCTCCTACTGCAGATTAGGGCTGAGCTCAATACAGAACACAAAGATAAAAATGGCCTTAACATCATTAGTCAAGTGCAGTGCTTGAAGTGGGCTGGTACCCTGTAAGCAGTAGAGCCATTTCTGCATTTTATTATAGGGTGTACCGTGACTTTTACTTTCACTCCAGTAATTCACAATGCATTATGAAGGCTGCCCATGGGGGCACTATGTGACGGTCATTTGTTCAAGACAAGTACTGTTAATGATGGTTAAATTATTCCTAATTGCATCCTTGACACCAAAGCCAAGCCATTCATGTCCTGGTAAAGCAACAGAATTGTGTGTCTGCCACTCACTGCACTTAACTGCAGTAGATCAAAAAAGAAAAACCTCACAAAGCGGTTTGTGCAAAAACAAGTTAACAAATCATATAAACTGTAAAAGGTACACTTACTTACTTACTTATTACTTTTATAAAAAGAAATTTGCTTTGTCATCTTTATTTTTGTGCTTATCTCAGGCAGTGTTTTTGAATTTCAAAATCCTTAAGATGGTCTTTGTTAATGTTTTTTCACTGCGTCACAGTTTGTGCCTTTTATTCACTTATATCAATAGGATTAGCAGCATCTTAGCCACTTTGTGTGTGATCATTTTTGACAGAAGAGTATGCATGACTTGTACTTTTAGCAAAATGTGTCATTTCACTAGGAATATCGCTGGGAAGAACTGCGAAGGAAATTGAGACCAAACCATGTTGTTTTTAGACTTTCCTAGGACTGTGGTAGTCTTACCTAGTTTATGCAACACTTCACTGACTGTGACTGATTTGAGACCATTAAAACACTCTAACATGTCTATTAATAATTAAATGCTATTAGAAAAATTAGCTTCTAATTTATGATAGGCCTGTCTTTGTCTTATTTGTGGTTCTTTGTTCACATTTGACCAACTGGACAATATTTTCTTTCAGAAATATGTTTTAATCTTAACGCTTTTGGTTTAGATAATAGACCATGGTTTGATTTACTTTGTAATAGATGCACTTAAACTATGCCTATTTATATGGGTACAAAAATGCAGTTTTATATTTCCAAATTAAGAATCTGATCATTTTCTGTTGAAACATCTTGTCCTGTCTGACCAAAATTAAAAAACTTTAAAGAAAGTAAATTCAGTGTAACACTGTGACCTCAAAGAAAGAAGGTCCTGGGTTAGACCCCAGGCCGGGCAGTCTGCATCCTTTTTGTTTGGAGTTTGCATGTTCTCCCAATGTCTGTCTGGGTTTCCTACCACAGTCCAAAAACATGCATAAACCTTGTAGTGCCTCGTTGTACCTTGCGTAAATTTGGAAGATTAAACACATTTCCGAACTTAAATTCAGTGTTATTCATCAGCCAGGCACTTAAAAATGTAGGTTGTTGTATGCTTCCGAAATCAGAAAGCCACATGCTGTAATTAATATGCTCACACTGGGGATCTTCTCATTCAAAGGAAATCACTCTTACAATTTAACCCACCTAACAGCAACTGGATCATAACTATATAGTGCTACAATAAAATATGAATGTCCAAAGACTAGGATTACCAGATCAAAACTAACTATTAAAATAAGAACTAGTTTTCGAAGTAACCCATTGACTTAAAAGACAGTCAAACACAAAAGTCTACCACTTCTAAAAATGACATTAGAAGCCACTGTGTTTTTGAATTTTCACACATCAACACTTCAATGTTCAATGTCCATTCTTTATTCCACTTTGACTATTTTTTTTTTCCAAACACTTAACATATTGCTTTACATTGGTAAATGTCTGTTGCAACCAAGTCCTTCCTTGTTGTCCCGCTTTTCTCTTCTTCTCTATATCTGCAATGGACAAATATGGTTGAGACTCAGATACACGGTAGGTGTGTGCACTTGGACCTCTCCCTCAGAGACACTCGTCATAAGGAACCACCTCCACAGAATGCTCCAATGTCGTTCCACACTCAGTATGACGTACAGGGCATTTTCCTCTAAATTCAGGTCCTAAATCATTCTTGCATTGGAATTTTTCTACACACAAATTTCGATGGACGTGGTTACCAGGATACGCCCACCGTTTCCATTTTCGTCACGTGATATGCGCTCGTA
>JAYDZG010000023.1:10094431-10105250 GCA_034509265.1 Microcambeva bendego
CGTTCCACACTCAGTATGACGTACAGGGCATTTTCCTCTAAATTCAGGTCCTAAATCATTCTTGCATTGGAATTTTTTTTATTTACACACAAATTACACACAAATTTCGATGGACGTGGTTACCAGGATACGCCCACCGTTTCCATTTTCGTCACGTGATATGCGCTCGTAGCTGCCGGTAGAGGAGGGTGAGCTGTTGGTCGACGCATTGGAGTAACGAGGTGCGACGGGCTCAATGACTATGCCCGTCTTACCCAGAGTGCACACAGGTGAAAGGCTCTGCTGCTTCAGGCGCTCCACCAGCTCGTCCTCCGATGAGGAAGATGATAGATCTTCAAGATTATCCTTGACCACTGAGCCAATAGGCGAAGTTGCTGTATTGCCGTTTTCTGTGTCCAGCATCCAAGAGTGACCCAATAATCCCAGAACCTTAGTGACAGAACAGCGCTGATCCTTGTCAATAGCCAGTAGATTCCTAAATATGCCCAGGGCCTCGTTGGTAAAGCGGCGCCACTGAGAGGGTACAGGGCTCGTCTTTCTTCTAGGCTGTTGCTGCCACCGTGCAAACTCCTCATAGAAAGCGTCACACGGAAGTGCCTTCTCCCAAGGAAAGTTGCCTGTCAGCATGCAGAACAGCAGCACCCCGAAAGCCCAGACATCTGTACTATAGTCCACACAGAAGCCATCGCGGCCCTGTTCACACAGCTCGGGCGCCGTGTACGGGATCGTCCCACTCACGCGCTTCACCGGCGAGCCAGCCCGTCGCGTCATCCCGAAGTCCGACAACTTTACCTTACGGCACTCCCGGTCGAAGATGAGCACGTTTTCTGGCTTGATGTCGCGATGCACCAGCTTCCTAGAATGCAAGTAATCCAGTGCCAAGGCCACTTGGTGCACACATCTCTTTGCCACGCTCTCCGGAAGCCCCACCTATGCAGAAGCAGAGAGAAGAGAAGATGCATCACAGCTTCGATGAGACTGCTTGAGGTTACACAACAGTCATTTCCGACTTCTAATCAGAAAAAGCAATTCAGCAAAGTGTGTTTTGGAGAAAAGTTAGTTTCCCACTACGCAAACATATCTTAAACAAAGGACATCCAACCAAAAGGCTTAGATTTCTCACCTGTGGGGGAATTATATCAAAAAGATCTCCAGCTAGTGCATATTCCTGGGCAAAGATGTAATACTCGTCCGTCTCAAAGAAGATCCCGAACATGTTGATGATGTACGGACAGGGCGAGAGGTAGAGCGATATGCTACACTCTCTGAGGAAACTCTTAAGCTTGGTGGTTTTCTTTCGCAAGAACTTCAGGGCCATTTTAGTGCCTGTGAAGGTAAAGGGTGTTACATGTAGCACTTCTGCAGCATCACTTCAATAACCCTAATGCAATAGAACGGCTAATGAGCTGATTGGATCTGAGCAGATATATAACACAGTACTAATAGTAAACCTAGAACAGATTTAGGAACACAATTATTTCCTAATTTGTCGGTATTGCTGAAAAAATAAAAGCGCCTTTTTACAGATGTGATGCTAGTTTTCCAATAGTAAAACTACTGTGATTAAAGCTGATGTTTTATTAGGTTTGTTCTGTAGAACTCTAATTTCTTCCAGTCAACGCTTCAACTTCATTAATTATGTAGAGATGTTGGGAGGCTGAATTTATTACATTTCAGGGAATTGCAGCATGTTGCTCATAGACCGGCCTTCCGATTTTTGTGAGTCAAACCTGACGGCTAATGACGGTTATAAATAACCAATGACATTTAAACAAATATTTTCTTTTGCCATGATGACATTCCAGAATTCAGTCCTTCAGGTCATGGGTGACCATGATTTAAAAGGACTGGCCACTGCAGGCAGCTGCTATGCAGTTACGAAGTTTGAATAGGAGGAGGATTGTCTCTGGCTTTTTTACATAATATATTCAGATCAAGGGACCAGCCATCAATCTCAGTAAAGAATGAAACAAAGGCTCTGAACGGCTCTCAGACTCTCAGCCAGTGTCTGACACCTGTCACAGCAGATGTATCAAAATGTGTGAAGGCCAGATTGTTGGACCGCTGTTGGCACATGCTAGTAACAGAAATAAATCTGGCTTCTACTAGTATCAGAATTTGCTTATCGTACACAAATTGTCTTTTGATATCAGAATTATAACCATCTGTACAGTAATTCAGTAACAAACCCCTAACAAGTACAATTTATGCAGAACTTGAATACTACCAAGACTCAAAGGTTTTTGTGCCAACAGATGGTTCATTCTACTGAGGCATATTAAAAAGGCCAGGGACTGAACAGAGGGAGCTTTACAGACTGAAGATCATAGGAAGTCTTCTAACTAGCAAAAGCAAACATGACCTTTCACCCAGACAGCTTCTGCTATCCATGTAGAAACATAAGCACTGCAACCAAGTCAGCGATAACTTCAATCCTCAGAGTGTGGAGATTTTTTCATAATTGAGAGTACTGAATTCAGTAGTCAGTCTCCAATTTATCCAGGGGAGTAAGGTCCCCATGCAGTTGGTCGAACCTTATTATTAAACACCCATTATTTTTGTTTTCCAGCATCAACGCTTTTGCATTTAATAAAATAAAGACTACAACAACACCATACAGTGACTGTAGATGTATAAATGAAACCATGATGTAGTATATATTTTAGTACTTACCTCTGATCTTGTGGACAACCAGGTCCACCTTGCCATAGGTGCCTTTACCCAGCTCCTTTATGACTTCATAATACTTGTTAATATCCAGCTTCTCCAGGTTCTGTGCTGTAATTAGCTGCAAGTCCTCCAGGATGTCAATGGAGGGTAAGGATGCAGGGTGGGAAGTGCTCATTCTTCCAGTAGTGAACTGTTTTCACAGGTTGACTGATGGATCTGAGTTTAATAACAGCAAAAACAAGGAAATGTGAGATTCCAGATGCCAGTGTACACAAATAGTGCCAAGCTGCAAAAAGCTGGTTTTATAAATGTAATGCTTTTTATACAGTCTGGTAGGATAAAAAAAAGCCTAATCCACGTTACATGATCTAGATGGCAACCCTTTAGTAATGCTTTCATGGTAAATAAACTATGTACTACAAATTAATGAAGCAGACTAGCTTTGTCTCACTGTTGAACACTTTTAAAGAACACATGATATTAGGTTTATTATTTGCTGTGGTTAGAAGCACAATCCTCAAGGTTGTTGTTTATTTTTTCAGTGTTAATGGTGGAAAATCTCTTAGTGTAACCTTGCTCCCCAGCTTGCATACAAGAATACAATACTATGATACCATAGTGAAGAGACCATTGGAGATTTAATAATGTCCTGTTTGTTTTTGTAGCACAGGCAGAACCCAGGTGTGTGTGTGCACATATTCATATTATGTTTATAATAATGAATGGTTGCTGCATCATCTAAATTATAACTGTATGATACATTTTTCTGCATGTAATGTTATTCAGTATTAAGTTTTTGTACTGCTGCCAAGCAACACTGTGAGCCAAGCCGCATGAATCAATTCCTTCACTCAAAATATCACACTTTGCATTAATATCAACATGACAAAGTTCAGCAAAGTCATTACTAAGCCTAACGATCTCTTATGTAACTTTGTCCAGCAGTAAACAGTTATTTTTTTTCTGCTTCCTGCGAGCACTTAAGATCACAAGTTTTGCATTGCACCGGTTTAACAGAAGAGTAGAACAACCCAGACAAATGCACCCTTGTTAAATCATATCTTCGACTTCCTCTTGTTTTATATCGCAATGTGTAATAAATTGGCAGGCATTTTTGAGGCACATTATGTAACACATTAACATTTGGTTTCCACAAATGGCAAGTCTGGTCTCTTTAGAGAAATAAATAGAACAAGCACAGACTTGCTCAAAACCTGTTAACAGAAGGGACGAAGCATTTGGCTTGTGAATGTGGCTGCAGATCGCTGATCATGCAAAATTTACCCAAAAGTGGAATCTCTCATTTTACAAGACTGCAAATAAACTTCAATTTCTAACTAACTAATTGACATGATTGTAGCATTCCATTAGAATAAAATAAACATCACAAGTCACACATGCTTTATTCATGAATATGTAGTGTAATATAGCAACATAGCAGCAATGTGGAAAAGTAACATGACCTTAAACGCTGCATGCAAAAGTTCAACCACATTCGAAAAGTTTATTACAGCACTAATTGAGATAACCAGTAATAAAACTCATCCAAACAACATTATTGTATTATTATTAAATGATGATCCAAGAGCTGCCTTTTTACTGTCGCATAATGCAAAGTCTTTTTTAGTTTTGTAAATGAACACACAGATCCACATGCAGTCAAACTGCATACTAAGGAGAAAGGGCAACACATACTGGCAGTTGGAAATTAATTTAATCAAACAATTACTTCCTTACTAGTTAACTGGTCAATCAAAGACATGACTACGGACAGACACTTAATATTCTTTTAATATTTTTAATATTACATGTGGTATGTTTATGGCATGATCACAATTGTGTTGCAGTTATTTAAACAAATTCCGATTTTCATAGATCACAATGATGCGATCTGCGTTTTTATTGTTTTTTTAAATGACTAGACACACGTCTGAAGGCCTTTCAGTACTCATTATTAGAGATGTGTTGAATGAGACAGGATGCCTGTCCTTACACACCATCTGTGAGAAACTGAAGGGTGGGTGAGTTTGCAAGAGAAAGTCTGGATTGTATCTAAGAGAAAGCAATATCTGTGTATCTGTGTATGGGGTCTCCACAGTAAGTATCCCATAATGGCCGATTTACAAAAAAAATGTTGCTTCCTTCTTGGGATTCTGATAACCCAAGCTGGTGTAAACAAGGTCACAAAATAGACATCATAGAAAACAAAACATGAGAGAATGTCAAGATATGTTTATTCTAACCGAGATCCTCATTAAATTACATGGCTTGTCCACCCACAGTACCGTTGCAGCAGGCAGCCACACAGAAATTTTATTTTTGTTTAGTAAGAAACAAGCTTAAAAGTATTTCATAGGTAAATGGATGATTCATTTGTGGAAAATGAAACAAACATGTCCTATGTATGTGTACCTGCAACAGAACATGTAATCACCTTTATTAGTAGTTATCATGTAAGAGAAGGCTATGTGGTTGGTGAAGTAATGTTCACAGTTTGTTGGAGTTTAGTGCCATATCAGCCACATAGTTATGGCATCGACATATTGAAACTGTAAATCATTATTTGTTCAGATAATCTGTTTTGTATTTCATGTTCTCAACCCTATAAAATAGTCTCTGATGGCTAATATTGTAGGACATTCTAACAAAATATGTTTAATTGTAAGCATTGTTGCTCGCCAAACAAGAGGCTACCAAGAACACAGATTACTAGTTAATTCCATTCCACCATAATCAGTTTGTGTGGCTTTCAAGTGTGTGAATTTGGTATGACTTAGCATCTACTTAATTTCAAATGAAAGTCTATTTTTTCTTCACATTTACTCAGAAGGTGATGCTGCTAAATCAGAATTACATTCAGAAGGCAAGATTTAAAATGCTGGTGTTTCTTTGACGCTCCTGCAGCAGCTCTGCTCTTTTCTTTGCTGATTTATGGCCCTTTAGAGCCTTTGCCAGCCATGTTTGTTTCTTCTTTACAAGACAAGAGAGAGGGATATTGTGTTGGGTTTGTCTTCTTTACTATGATTAAAACGCTAAGCCAGAAAGACACCACCTGTACAGCCTGTTGACTCAATCCACAACTATTGTCTTTATTGAAATGATTTCACTACTCAGAAACCTGCTTTAAAGTGCCAGATTTTTAAAAAATGAACCTCAAACACATTCTTTGTTCCTCTCATTGATAAAAAAAAGTGTTTTTCTTATAATGGGGAATTATCTTGTCATGTGGGGTGTTCAATACCAGGTTTAAAATCATTTCATGAGTAATCTTTGGCATATTAAAGACTGAGAGCTGTTAAAATGTAATTTGCAGTTACAGTAAAAGTGCTGCACTTAGGTTAAGAATACTCCTAAGTTCACATCGGAGGAGATTTATTGCCCTACATCATCCAATTCGCTGTTAGATGGTCATTAGCTGGTGGTTTCTGTTTACTGCCAGATTACAGTCTTTTCTGATTTACATGTCTTTATTAAACATTCTGTTATAAAGCAGGACAACTAAATTGATTTGAGAACTTACAAATAATGTAACCAATATTTACTAATCTTTCTGTTGCTGTAGATCAGGGGATTCCATACTTTTGTGGCTTGAGATCTACTATTTCAGTCAAAAGTTGACATCATTAATAGCTTTATGAAATGTGCTTCATTTCCTATAGTGATATCCAGCAGTTACAGGGCAAGTGTGGGTCCAGTTGGTCCGGAGGCACAAACACTGGAACAGGGTGCATCACACACCCCTTTATCCATTCCCTCACAAATACAGGTGTGATTTAGAGCAGCAACCACCCAGAGTAAAACCATGCAGTCATGGGGAGTATATACACCAGGTCATTCTAATCTGTGAGTAATTGCATTTTCCAAATGTCCACTAGAAGGAGGCAAACCGCAAATTACAGAAACAGTGGCCACATTTCATGTCACTCATGTTGACCTGTTAGAATGAGGCACGATGTATATCGACTGGTAGAATTTATTTTATTATTTATTTATCTATGTGAGGCCAAATAGAGCTGTACATCCCTACTTTTTATTGGGTACAACTAATTCATTCATATTAATCATCATCTCTGACCAAACATTCCGTTCACTGCTATGCTCATCCAGAACATATGCCAGCTATACTAAAAAAAGTGTACGCCAGTACATCTAAATGGAGCACACCCACTTGCAATGGAATGAGTCATGTTGCAAAGCTTCACGACTTTACGGTGGAGCTGTCACACTGTGCCATGTTGAGCTAAAACATCTCCTGTTCTTGAGCTCCCACAGCTAACACTAAAGCGCTGGTGTATAAAATTGAAAATGTCTAAATGCAACAACGGCTTTGATGTTGACGCTTTTTTGGTAAAAAAAAAAAAGAGATATAGTTGGTAGCGGTTTTTATCAAAGTGCATGTTTTAGAGCTGGTTTAAAAAAAATTTAAAAAACACGTTTACACTGGTTTAAGACCCCAAAGATTACATATGTGGCCTTTCCATCATCTGGCAACTAAAGTAAGATGGCGCTGTACAAACAACATGAATGCGCTCTTCTTTTGCAAACTTTTAATGGGTGAGATGATGGGGTCAGAACTGTGCCAGTTTTTTTCGGGCCAAGAACATGTGATTTGGGGATGGAAAAGTACTGAACCTTTGGGGGGATTTGGCACTAGCACTAACACCATGCCAGTGGAAAAGTGCTATAAGACTTATATGCTACTAAGAAATGTTAAGTGTCCTGTCCAGTGGAGGAGTGGAAATGCCATCTTTGAATTCTTTTTCTATGCAGATCTAAACACTAGCATCAAGTGATTTCTCATAAATCATTGTAAGTTTTACCATTTTATGCCTGATGCTCCGGCTGAAAAAGTAGGAATTTGTTTATGCCTATATCTATTTCCCGTTGTCTGATATAAGATTTTAGAGCCTGGATCACTTAATCCTGGTCCACTTGTTTCTATTTAACCTGCACAGATTCAGTAGTCATTGATTCTACCAAAAAGTGAGCCCCAGGCTCCATCAGCGTCTGCAGTCAAGTGCTCTTTGTATGCCTGCCTGGAAGCACTGCGCTCATTCTCACATAGGTTCCATGAAACAGGAACGGCCTTGTGAAGCGATTCTAGGTAATGACTTAATGTAGCAAATTCAAACTTGTGAGTGCACACTACAAGCATAACACCTCCCTCACAGCCAACTGCTTGGCGAATGTTGGGCTGCAGTAATGACAAGGTGTGAACTCAAATATGTCTTGTTCACAAATCATTCCAATCCTGTAGAGAACAGAGAGAACAGTATATTTAAATCTAGGGTATTCTCTGTACTGTACAGCGTATTATCAGAAAGTTGACTTCTTTAATATTTTACTTACCTCAGCCTCAGAAACCTTTGTCATGATAATTATAGGCTTATTTTATTATTTTTAGCCTTATTTTTATTCACATTTTAAGCAAGCAGGCAAACCATCATCCTGCTTATTAATGAAAGGTTAGAGGTTCAGGTTGTAGGAAACCCTCTCCGTATAAGAATTCTGAGTATTCTTTTTTTTTTTTTTTTAAATCTTAGAAGATTAATGGGTGGAATGTTTAAAGCATTATATCCCTATAGAGTGCATATCAATCAAGACAAATCTTCTACAAATACTGGACATTAGGGACTGTAGCTAATATTTACCCAAGCTGGTATCCTGCAAATAACAAGAGCACTGCACTGCTTATGAAGTTTAAAATGTCTGCATTATTGATTTAGCATAGTTTTACACCGGGCGCCCTTCCTTCTGCTACCCTCCTTTTTATCCAGGCTTTGGACCGGCACTACAATGCACTGGTTTGTGCATCGTAGTGGCTAGCAACACCGATATTCGAACCAGGGAGTTCAGACTCTCTACACTGGTGTGCAATGGAAAATCCCATTTAAATCCCAAATAATTTATGTCATCCAAATTTATTGTATGTATCAACAATTCCTTTTGTGGTTTGGTGTATTTTGATCCAGTTCTACACATATCCCCAGAATACCTTTGCTCTTCCATTGTGTTGGTTTCTTGTCTCCATGCAGACACGGGGAGAACATGCAAACTCCACAAACAAAGGTTTGGGGCTCGAACCCAGTACCTTGTCGCTTGGGTATAACCTTACCCAAATAATATGTGATTCTGTGACAAAACCAGCAGGTGTGTGTTGCCTGTAAGTGTAATCTTCTCATGCTACTTATGAACGAATGCAGTCCATTATTTAATTTTGAAGATCAGACAAGAAATATATTGTCTGTAACTAAATCCAGTTAATTGCAAAGGATGGATTACTGAAATGCCTGATCATTATAAAAGATGTGCATCAGTAAACAGCTAGTGAACGGTTTCTAGGTGAGGCTTCTCTCTGCAAATGTTTGTTATTGTTTCTCCACCCATGTGAACATTTTGTCCTTTCCCTTATATTAACATTGTGGTTACACCTCTGCATCAGGGAACACGTTGGATCCTTGATTAAAGGTGTGGACACCCATCAGTCCTGTCAGTGCTGGCGCAGCTGCACGATTGTTTGTGTCACTAATATAACAAAGAAAAACGTTTTACCCAACACAGTCGGTTTGCTGTTTAACGACCACATCTAAGAACCAGGCTTTTATGGGTTAAACAAAGCAACAGGAAATGTAATCAATTAATTCAGAGTCCGATTATGTATTTACTCCAGATTGAGCCTGATCAGTTTATACTCCGTACACCCGAATAAAAGCTGGTTTTACCTTTTACAGCGATGTGCGTTGACCAGTTCGATCCGTCATTGCGTTCCACGATCACCTGTGATTATTCGGTCTTTAGGATGAATAATGAATTAAAGTGAGATTTTCTTCAGTTGGGATTGATATTGAGATACCGGTGCTCCCTGTGCCAGAAACAAGCGTCTGCTCCTTCCATCAGCCCTGTGCTGGGAGAGGTAAAGATGGGTTAGGCCCCGCCCATTTTGCAAATCAACCAATCACAGTTCACTCCGCCAGAGTCAGGCTATGCTTCAGTGTGCTGAATAGTATGGCAACACAGTACATCCAGTGTCAAGTCTGGGAAATTCAGTGTGTATGTGCTGGAATACAGGCAGCACGGTGGCTTGATGGGTAGCACTGTCGCCTCACAGCACGAAGGTCCTGGGTTCGATCCTAAAGTGGGGTGATCGAAGTCCTTTCTGTGTGGTGTTTGCATGTTCTCACTGTGGCCATGTGAGTTCCCTCTGGGAGTTCTGGGTCTGTCTTAGTCATTTAGCAATCACAGTTTAGCCTCAATTTCAAAATTCTTCCTGCTTCATCAACTTTGAGGATAAAAGTTTCTCTTGTTTCCAAATATATCCCTTGCATTCACAGTTATTCACTTCACTTTGCTGATGTCCATGTATATAGACAGTTATGAGTACAGATCCTAAAGCCTGAAGTTGACAACTCACATTAATGACTTCTGAAAATCCAGGCTTCCCAGACTTGTCAAGTTTTCTTTATAATCAAAGTGGCTGAATGTATATTTAACAGATTTTGACATTTGTTAAGGAAACTCATAAGTATATGTGAACCTTTGGCTTTGACTGAATGTGAGCCTTTGGCACAAACAACACCAATCCCTAGAGCTCTACCCAGGCAACATAAAACAATCAGTGACCTCTGGGACCTTCCACCGCCTGCCGGGATAAATTTGAACGTTGGAAAAAACAAAATGGCAGTTCTGACCTTGAGCACTTTGGCCGAGCTGAGAACAGAATAGGGGTAAACAAACCCTCAGATTAACAGTTATGTAACTGAATTGTGATTCTCACAGGTCAGATTGAGTAATGTCAATAAGCAGATGGGGACCTGATGTCTGCACAGTTACGAGTGGGAGGAACAGACAGACATGATCAGTCTATCTCCTACAAACCTGACAGATTTAATGGCATGTGAACAGATCGAGCAGAACGAGCAGTTTACATAAGCAGCTGCCTCACAAGGAGTGATGGACAGAGACTCTGCACCAACCTTTATTGGCAGAAGGCCATGCTTAAGTGCCGCTAGGGTTCAGCAGTTCTTACTATGGAATAGAATATTGCTTTCAAAATGCGTTACCATCTTGAATACTATTAAATATTAAAGCTGATGCTGATCTCTCATACAGTGAAGGGGATAAAATATACACAGATCATCTAAGATTTGTA
>JAYDZG010000023.1:10124750-10156032 GCA_034509265.1 Microcambeva bendego
TATTATTTATGCTAAAGCAGTTGATTTACATTGCTTCTATTTGACACAACAGTCTAGTGTAACCCGTCTGTTATGATGCACGTGATCAGTCGCCGAGTCAGCACACAGTAATTGTGTAATAGCTTAAGTTTAAGATATTTTGTGTCTCTAACGAATAAATCATACAGGGCGTTATTATCAATGAGGCAGCCGAGGTCTGGTGGTTAGAGAACTGAAGTGCCCTTGATCAAGGCACCTAACCTCTAACTGCTCCCCGGGCGCCATGGCTAGGGTGTGTTCACTGCCCCCTAGTGTTCGCTAACGTTTATGTATGTGTTTCACTGCACAGTGATGAAACGATTCCACAGATGATTGTCCTTTAGAATGTATGCACTAATGCTGCATCGAAACCTTACATAATATTGCTTAAACTCTTTCTCAAGAGTCTTTAAAACTACTTTTTTTATTTACTACCAAGTGTACTCAAAATTCCAGCCCTTCATCAGGGTAGAAGTCATTAGTAAGTGGAACACTGCTTAAACAGTACCTCCACACTTTGTGTTCCAAGCCAGCACATTTTGGAGCTATATAAATATCCATTTTCAGCTTTCTTTAACTGCTTCAGTAACTTCGTCCCCAATCTTCTAGTTCATACTAGACTTTGGTTAGTGCACGCTGACTTGTATGAACACCAATAGTCTATTTACCAATCCAGTAAAGTTTCAGACCCTTCCCCAACATGGTTCTGTAACTGGAAATGACTTAAACTAGCATAGTGTGTACTCTGCATCAGAGAGATGTTTTAATCTAAAATTTAAAAGTGGTGGTGTTTCTCGGCGGCATTTTAAAAAACCTACTGTGCTTTAATTTATTTATTACTTTTAGCTTTTCACACTTCTGGTCCAGCTTGTGAATGGGGCAGTTATGCTGCATTCAGGTGGCCGTTTTCATTAGGATCTTCTCAACTGGAAATGAAATCTTGAATCTGAATCTTTTAAGTCATAGATAATAAGTGCAAGCTGGGGTGTTTGTCTTTTAAATCCACCAAACTTAATTTGACCCTTCATTGTGTCGTAGAGTTTCAGCAGATTCAAGTTCAATGAATCGAAAGAAAACCTTGATGTTGTTGTAGTTAGACTAAAAACCAACTCGGTTTGATATGCTTTCTCAGTAATGCGTGCATATTTATGTGTGACCATTTAAGCTGAATGTTTTACTTAATTGTCTAAAATGTGCAACATGTTAAGCACCTGAAGGCAGCATCTCTGCTCCTTATGAGATGAAGTGTGTTAGAAGCAGGGAAAACTTGATATTTTGCTGTGGACTGTGCCTCTAGGACTAATTATGAAACCCTCTTTCAAGGGGATATCAAGCGGGTTTTTTAATTCCAAAAAAAAGTCCATGAATGAATTATGACTCCAAGGTAATGCTTGTATGCTGTGCTTAAATGATAAGTAATTATATTGTTTACCCGAATGGTCACTGAGTTTTCTCGTGGTGGTCATTATGCAGCCAAGACCAAAACACTTAAGCTGGAAGAAGAATGAGGAAATACAAAAATATTGTGCATCAGTCAATCCCATCTGTATGATTGACCAAAAAAAGATAAAAGATGATCGTTTATGCTTCACTTGCTGACAAAAGCTTTAAAAAAAAGCAACAAGAGTTTGGGTTTAAATGAGATTTCAGCTACTAATTTACTCTTTCTGATGATTTGTGCACGCTAGGAGATGCCGGGACAGCCGAGTGAAAACACCTGAAGACCTCCGACCATTGACGTGCAAATCTCCGCTGCTTAAAACAAGGTGAACCACAGATGTGGCCTAATTAGAATAAAAATGTCGAAGAGTAAATGTCAACTAGTTAGCTGCCCGTTTCTACCAGTTTTACCGAAGCTTGTTTTATTTTCTTCTTATTATTTTTGTTTAGCCTTCATGCATTATTATCTATACGCCTTTAAATACGAATACATTTCTGTTAGTAAGCGTCAGAGGGAAAGTAACCTGTAACGTGTCTGCACTGCAGCTTTGGGTCTTCATGTTATAGAATTTCAAGAGCAGTTTTGGAGATTGATGTACAGTGTTTGGACTGAGACAGATTGGGCTCTCTGTCGCATCATTTTTGTAACTTCTTTCTTTCTCTGTAAGGTATATTTGGAATGTTTAAGCCAGTGTAGTTCAAAAAAGTCGATTTTCTCTTTGGTGAGATTTTAAAATCTGTATTTGTCTGAATAAAAAGGCCAAATGAGTTGATGACAAAGTGTCGTGCTTTTTTTGAAATGCCATTTCATTTTATTTGTGGAATCAATATTTAAAAAATACATTATAAATATGAATTTAATCATTACAAATAACCTAATCTTTACATCATTTTTTGTTTGATGAATCACTGTCAATTCTTTTAAACTCTGAATTGTTTTTAATAAAGTAACATTTGGTTTCATATAGTATTGTGTCCTTTTTGTGTATTTCACTCTTGGTTTTATAGGCACTGTGACTTCACAGAAAGAAGTTCTTGGGTTAGATCCCAAAGTAGGAGTCAGGTTAATTTGGGAAACTGAATTGCCCTCTGTGTGCGCCCTGCGACGCCATCCAGGGATGGGAAGGCTAGGGTGGACTCCAGCGCCACCACACATCACAAATGACCAGGGTTCGATCCCCAGCTGGCCCCGGGTCCTTTCTGTGCCGAGATTCCCTTTTCTCCCTGTGTCTTCACGGGTTTGGTTTCTGGGTGCTCGTGTATTTTAGATGAACATAATCAAAGTGTGAAACAATTTATTTACTTCAAAGAAAATCCTCTCGTCTTCAGAAACGTTAACGTACTTCTCATTAGTACCGCTAGATGGCGCACTCCACGTTATATCGGCTCGTTAAAAGTGCAATATGGGTTAAAACAATTTAATGCTTTTTTTAGTGCTGAATTGATATATTTAACTCGATCACTAATAAATCGTAAATAGTCGTTTTTCCTTTTATTGCGTTAGTCACATTTCTTCACACCAGGAACAAGGGATATCCTTTCCCACCCTTCCTTTTTCCGCATAACACCCCAATTTTTTATAACAGTACTGTATTAGTCATGTATATGTATGTATAAATATTTGTGTGTGTATATATATATATATATATATATATAGAGAGAGAGAGAGAGAGAGAGAGAGAGAGAGAGAGAGAGAGAGAGAGAGAGAGAGAGACAGTAAAGTAATAAATAAATATTAGTTGTCCAGTATAGTGTAACAATATTAGCCGTGTACGTTTTCGCTCCCAGGATTCAATATTACTGCTCGACTCGCTTCAAGGACTCGGTTCATTAAAATGATTCACCTTTCTAAGCGCATTCGTAGGTACACGCCCATTTTGCACTGGCTGTGACGTCATAGTGGCAGCCCCTGGCGCTCCAGACTTCACTTTTCAAACAGATTGTGGAGTGCAGAGACGCACAGCAGTGACCAGAAGCGCTCACTGATCTGATTAAACAGCTTATCACACAAACATTTTCCTTACATCGGACTGGACCTCTTTGTGGAATGTACCTTGCCTGGAAACTGATCAGTATTTTTTTTTAAATAACCTACAAAGAATTTTTTCAACGATGTAATTATTATTTTTGAGTCATGGGAACCTGGTCGACTGGACCATCACGCTTTGACTCGCCAGCGCAAAGGAGTCCAGCCAGTACTCTATTTAAACCTGGATTTAACTGATAAGCTATAAAGCGTAGTTTAGAACGAGCTTTAACACATACATTTAAAGGTTCTAATAAGGTTTAAATTCAAACACATTGTTGAATGTTTTTAATGTGCTCGGAAAATGATCTCTGAAGAACGAAGTAACCAATTACCCATCCAAGCCCTTGGATTATTGATCCGATCCCCGAAAAACCGTCTGGCCAAACTAGGGAGAAAGCCCAGCAATGGATCTCTGCAGTAAGTCTTATTAAAAGTAATTGTTTTTCGCTTTTTGATTACTGTAATAATGATATTTTAGGTTGATGTATACATCCGTGTAAAGAAAAGAAGGGAAATTTCAATTTTTAGTTTTACAATTTTAAACCCACATATTCTAATACTAAAAAAAAACAATCACAATTAAGTTGTTCATGTTTCAGTCTCTTTGTTACATTCAGGACAAACACAAGGTAGTTTCTCATTACAAAGGTTTACAGTCATTAATTAAGAGGCAGCTGTGGCCTGGGTTAGAGAACTGGGCTTGTGATCAGAAGGTTGTCGGTTCGATTACCAGAGCTGACGACTGAAGTGCCCTTGAGCAAGGCACCTAACCTCTAACTGCCCGGGGAGATCATGCACATGCCATACAGAAAGGACCCAGACGGCCCACCTGGGGATCTAACCCAGGAACTTCTTGCTGTGAAGGGACAGTGGTACTTGTTTAGTAATGTCCCTTTCCCGTAAGTTATAAAATCTGTAAAAGTATGATAATTCTATATATATATATATATTCTGGTAAACATTTTTCCTACTGTCACAACACAGTTCAGTTGGTGAAATACTTGGAAGGGCTACCAAGTAAAAACTATTTGACCTGGTGGTAACAGACTTGGCAACTTGATCTTAAGTCAGCTGTTGTTTCTTCTGCATTGAAAGTCTTTGAAGCAGATCATCCCTGTGTGGGCATGAACATGTACGGTTATGCTTGGAAAAACTATTAAACGTATAATATGCTATTAATTATGTGTTATCAACCTTTAAAGGAATAAACTGGGCTGATTATATGCCAGCAGAAGACCATATTAATAAGACCTCTGAGATAAATTTGCCTACTAAGATTAACATGGGCTAAGTCTGTCAAGTGTTTGAAGTTAGATACAAAGGAATTCTAAACGTTAATAGTTTGAATTAGATTAAAATGGAAACAAATTAATGTCCTATGTAAGCGTACGTGTGGAATCTAATTTATTTTATTTTACTTCATTTAAGACATTTCAAGCGAAACATTATTTTCTTAACATTCTCTAGCAATCACATTAAACTATGCACAGCCAGAGAATATAATGCATTATCGATAATAGTACCGCCTTACAATCTGAAACAAACTGTTTTTAAAATACATTTAAAGTCCATGGTGATAATAAACTGGTGATGTTTTTATCACATCTGGCCTCATTTATGCAAAATACTTAATACATTTATTCCAAAGCTGTTTGTATGCATCCATTCTATTTTTAACTGAGAAAGTTGTCCTCTCCATTACCTACATTTCTTTAGTTCATTCTATCCAGTCATCTATAGTTAGTTCTTCTAATTGTAGCCATTTCATGGAACCTAATTTGAACTCAGAAAATGCTATCTGAGCAAGTTACTTGGCTTTGTATTCCACTATGTAATAAATCTGACTGTTTATTTAAGGTTAACTATCCTTTAAATCTGACTGCTTATTTAAGGTTAACCATCCTTATTGTCTCATCGTTGACTTCACAAATAAGCCAAGCTGAGCCAAGTCCTACGGTTAATGCCTCTTTCTCTTTCAGATCCAACACGTCTGAATGCACGACCCGGTCTGCGGAGAGCACTGGTGTGAGGCAGCCAGCCAGAAGTAAGATCCGTCGGCACAATAACAAACTGGCCACCATGTTTAACAGGAGTCCTGTACTGCGGGCCAGAGGTTCTGGAAACATCTCAGAAGACCTGAAGCTGGCGGATGACCCTGCTGAGCTGTCCAGCCAGCTTTCTGCCCCGGGAATTCTAAAAATATTCGGCAGCGACATCTGTCAGGGGACCAATTACAAGAGTGTGCTGGCAACGATTCGCTCCAGTGCCAGAGAACTGGTGAAAGAGGCCCTGGAGAGGTGAGTGCTTGATCAAAGTGAGCAATTTATTTTTCCATTTTCCATCACCACTTCTGATGTCTCACTTTCAGTTAAGAAGATTCATACTTCTTGTTGCTTTGCAGATACTGTTTGGAACAGGAAGATCCAGATGCATATGTCCTCTGTGATGTGATCGGTCAGACCAAAGTCGCAAACCAGTGGCAGACTGAGTGCCTTCGTGTGATTGGAGACAATGAGAGACCGCTCTTACTGCAGTCACTTTGGAAACCAAAAGAAGGGTTCTCGAGACGGTTTGAAATTCATAAAAGAGCCAGCATTGAAGATCGTAACGCTAAAGATAGAGACACAGTCACAGCAGGTAATGTACTTTTGTATGACATTATTATTATTAAAATCTAATGAAGATCTAATTACAACATAATTATATATTTTATAAGTTTACTGTGTAATTTCTGCAATTTCTGCCTGAAACATACAAACATGATGTCCTACAAAAAATAAGTATAAAAGCCACTCAGCTGGCGAAGAAGTAAAACACACCAGAGCAAAAGTTTGAATACATCATTTTGAATCTCAGCTTGGCCATCTGGCTGCACTGAGTGGCTGTATGAACAATGATTGGCTGTTGTTCATAGGGTACGACAAGCTGGCCTAGACTGGCCAAATAGTGTGGAATAGTGCTGATCAGAGTGTGGCTCTCCATGCACAAAGCTGATGGCATTTAAACTTGCCTTGTGCAGATGAAAAAAAATGTGTTATTGATGTGCATGAGACGTGTAACAGTCTTGCTCTCCTAAATGGGGACAGGGAGTAAGCTCTAGTAGAGAGGTTAACGCAATTGGGTGAACACTGGACACACTAACAATTTGGATAAACAATAGGTGTACGGCATTTTATAGCGGGATCTATTAGAGCAAAAAATTGGTGTGTCATCCTGTACTTCTTTCTTTCTTTCCAGTCCTTAACGCCCAGGTGAGGAAACAGCAGAAAGTGAATTCAAGGGTGACTTCACTATACGTAGATGGAAGCAACGGTGAGGTAGGTGGCCTCGGCATCTGGAGGAGCCTGAGCGACATGGACCTTTCTGCCATGAGCAAAGATCCTAGCAGAACCCATAAAGGAGGCACTCTGCGTGAAGATCCAGAGGCTGAAGCGGACCTGGAGACTCGCTGCCTCGTCACTGAAAAAGAAGAGACGGAGAGCAGCGACGACAATACGACACAGTACTCCATCCACCCACCTTTCGAATACCCGTACTTTCTACTGCTTCAGGGTTATAGTCCCAGACAGGTAAGCCTGTTTTGTGTAGTTTATTTCACCGGTTTACCCTCTTGTTTTGTGGCAATCTCAAAGAATTGTGGATAGTTGTATCTTGGTTTGCATGTTCTCCTTGTGTCTATGTGGGTTTCCTTCCACGGTTGAAAAACATGCCACCAGGTTAATTAGAGACACCTAACCATATGTACCTTGCCACTAGGATTTCTAAACCAATGCACTGTAGTGGTGGTCCTAAGATAAATCAGTAATGCAGAATCCGATCCGCCATGGCAAATGTAGGTATCGTTTGATGAAGAGTATTCTGAGGAGACTGTCCAACGGCGGTGCCTGACAAAATTAGAAAGGGAGTTTCCACCCCCGTTAGGCAGTGCCCGAATAGATTAAAGCTGACAGGCTGCCATAAGGAAGACAGGTGATCTCTGTGTCTCCAACAGGGGTGGGGTTTAGCTTGAGTCAACATGGCCACTGCCAGATGTTTAGTTTGCACACATGCCGAGCTGTATCTGGCCCAAACATGTGACAGGAATATTTTGTATATGTAGGATCTCACACTAAGCTTGAAAAGATGAAAGAGAAAATAATGTTGCCTGTACTCACTCGGGTTCACACCTGGCCAATATACACTAATTAGCATTGTTGGGGTTTTCTTTTATTCTAACTGGGGTTTCAATAGGTCCAGCACATTGAAACATGGACACACTAAGTACAACCTGAACAAAGTACAAATTCCTAACTGGACATCTCTCAATTACACATTCACTTCTAACTAGGAGGTGAATCAGTGTGCACTTGCTGCATTGTTTTAGAGGGTGGAAGGAAACTGGAGGATCCAGCTAAGATTCAGGCTATCGACCCCAGTTTACCAGCATCTTGTTCAGCTACTGTATTTAAAAAAACAATGCCCAGAATATTGAAACCCCAGTAAGAATAATTGCAGAAACATTCAAAGCACTGTATTATGACACATTCACCTCATCACCAGCATAAAATCTACAATTTTAGCTGAACAAGCTCTTCTGTTGGTCCGTACCAAAGGGCTTCCCTTTGTGTCCTGTGGGATTAATAAGTCTTGGCCACCCAACAACATGTCAGCAGTTTGTGGCTTGGTTTTTGTTGGATCACTTGTGTGCAAACTGTCCATGAGCACGCCTTCACTTCGTGAGCTATCTCAGAAACAGCAGTCATCAGCCCTTATCAGGGTCACTCAGATCTCCAAGTCTTAACGTATCTGCACCAGTTAACACGTGTGCTAGCAGTTACTCCCATTAGCCCAACATTGTATTCCAGACCAGTGTTATTAAATAGCCATTGCCATTGGACGTTTTGTGTACGACATGGCTCCAGGGTTCTGGGAATCATTTAGGCGGGGGGGGGTTACGTTCTGGCAGGTGAAATTCTATACATCATCTGCTTGTCCGGCATTGTTTTTGGTGGGAATCCACTATTGTAATCTGGCAACCTTGATCTACAGTCCAGTTAGGAGTTTGGTATGCTCTTCTTATATTAGCTCATTCATAAGGCCAGAGGTTGATAGAGAATAGATTTTGATTCCTAGAGCCAACTGCTCCCCGGACGCCATGGCTAGGGCTGCCAACCACTCCGGGCTTGTGTGCTCACTCCCCCCTAGTGTTCACTAGTGTGTACATGTGTGTTTCACTGCACAGATCACAGTGGTAAGAAAGAGTGTTCTACATTCTTATTCTTAACTTTTCATTTCCAGGTAATGGTGATATTGAAGTAGGTTGTTACTTGGCTAGGGATATTTTCAGAAGAAACTGCTGCTGCACTGTTTGTTCTATATCAGTGCTGCTGAGAGTGCAGAGTGTTGTGTGGGTGTGTTTGTGTGGGGGTCGATATGGGAATGTGTTGCACTAAGGGAAACACAGCTTGACAGGTTTTATATGAGTTTATTGGTGAAATATTCAAGCTCTGTAAACGCTGAAACAACTCTGCCATGACTTTATGTCGGCATGATTTTAGGGCTAATTATATTGTAAATAAGAATTAACATTCCAGATGGATGAGGCCACTTATTATTTTCAGGTACTGTACAGCCTTGTGTTCTTAAACCGAGGTTAGTCAAGGCTAATAAATCTGCAACACGGAGTCACTCTTGTTCTGCTCACTTGTTTTCATAGTTGAATATTTTTGTCCAGCTTAGCGGAACATTATATCATAGTTTCACTGAAGAATGTGTCATACCTTGGTAGCTTTCACAATGAGTAATAAAGAGTTTAAAGGCTGTGGTCCGGCACTACAATGCACTGGTTTATGCATCCTAGTGGCTAAGGTGACAACGGCAAGTTTAAAACCTGAAGGTTGAGACTCTCGGCATTGGTGCCCTAGTGGAAAAAAAAACACTAAAAATCCATGAAAACGTCTCCTTCAAGTTTCATTTATGTGAATGGGGAAAATAAGTATTTAGTAGAGAAAAACCCAATGTTACCAAATGTTGCAAAATCTTTGTTTGATTGTAATGTAAAGCAAGAATACTTACTTGATGGGGAAACTTTTTTTTTTAAATGAAAAAAGTCAATAGACAGATTTAAGGTGGAGTAACACATGAACCGAATCTGGTAGACTGTTGGTACTGTGAAGGGTACATTGGGCAAAAAGAGAAGTAAGAAGAAAACAAGAGTTCCAAAAGAGAACCTATTTGAGCACAGCAAGGACGGCAATTTGTTCCCCTTGCTTCAGCCACACCAGCTATACCAGTGGGTCACACTTGTCTTGTAGTAAAATGGTTAAATAGTGATGTGCACTATTTTTTATTTCCGTCCTCATGTCTGCACTTTCGGTACCTGACTACATTTGAAGTGGACACCCTGTCGATTTGTTTTTTTATCATCTGGTGCAAGTTATCAAACCCTAATAATTCATCTCCTGCTCTGTAGTGTAGTTTCTTTGCTACCTGAACTAGTTTCCTAGAAATGTTTCTTCTTTTACAGGACTTCGTAATTTATCTGATGAGCGGGAGTGGCTGCGTGTTTGGCCGCTGTGGCGAACATGGTGAGCAGCTGAAGTTGGACGTGCTGCTCTACGCCCCTGATGTGCTTCCTCAGCACTGCTGTGTACAGCGTATGGATACTCCCACCAAAGCATCAGAGGGCAGCAATAGGACTCGGACCATACTGAAGCCACTCCATGGAGCCTCTGTAACGTACAATGGTGTGCCTTTAAATGATGAGGTTGAACTCCTTTCTGGAGATCTGGTGGGCTTGGGCCAGCACTATCTCTTCATGTTTAAGGACCCGGCAGCCACTGGTGTCCAGCATGTTCCCTCCTGGATGACCACTCTGTGCCCCCCGGCTGTGGCCTCACCCTGTAAAACCGGTGCAACCTCTTCGAGAAGGCCTAGGATTCACAGAAGGGTTCCGGCCTGCTGGAGGGACTCGGACGGAACGGTGCTTCGGCTTACCTACGAACTACAGCAAGAGGACCAGGTGCTGGATCAGATCCTGACCATTGCAGACCGTGGAACACAAGATCCCAAACTGCTTCCAGCCTTCCTGCTCTGTCTGTGCATCCAGCACTCAGCCGCCTGCTTTGAAATGGAACATTTCCGCAAGCTGTTGTTGCAACTTTCTAACAAGATCCAGCTAGCTATGTGGGTGAGTACCATCATGATGAGATTATTTTCTAAATTTGTTGAGCAGTCAATGCTGTTTTTAGCTATTTATGTAACAGCAATGGTTGTTTTCTTTTGACAATTTTATTCATATCATTGAACATTGTATTCATATCATGGAACCTCATCAAAATGTTTTCCTGCAAAACCTATGGTTGCCAGATGTTCTCTTTTCAACCCGATTGTCTGGTTTCAAACAGTATTACATAAATATCATTTGTAAATTAACCATTCAAGATGCTTCTCTTTTTCTCTAGATCTAGCCCAGCTGAAAGCTCTCACAGGCACTAAAATGTGTTTCTGTTTCTAATTATAACGTGAATATTTGCTTTCCATCTCCTTCACAGGAAACTGCAAAAGAGCTTGCACTGCTCCAGCCCGACAAGTGAGAGCTTTTCTTTTCCTATTATACACCGTTCACATCAGTAAACTTTATCTTGAAATCACAACTAGAGCTGTCAGGATTTCACTGCCTTTAAATCACATTTCCATGAGACACTCAAGCTTAAGCCCTGAAAGCTTTTTCTATAAGGAGTTTTATCCCACTCAATTATGTCTAGATGCCCGGTCAATCACTGAAATTCTAAATTGGGTCTTTGCAGTGATGTGGGAGCATTAGACCATTGGGTAATGTGAGCATCTTCAGAAAGCAGTGTGGTATTCAACGGTGTTAAACTAACCATGGCCTGTGGTTAAAGTACTGAACTAATAATCAGACGTTAATTTTCACAAGTTGCTCGTTCAAGCCCTACCTCTGCCAGATTGCTTCTGTTGGGAAGTATCATGTGCTCAGACTGTATACTATAACTGTAATGTAGTCAGTATGGATGCATGTGTCTGATAAATGCCAAAAAACCTAAATATAAGATTGAGGTTGATACTTTATGTTATATGGCTAGAGATATGTAGAATCATATGTAAAATCTGTGTCTTACAATATTTTAAATTCATTCAGAGCTAAAAGATTTGATCCCTGGTATCTAGTTGGGTTGAGGTCTTGGTTGTGTGCAAGAAACCATGACTCAAGTGAACTTGCTGTGTGTACATAGACACGGTCTTACAGTCATGGTGCAACTTGGTAGCATATCATTTATTTTAGCGAGTTATGTTAGCGAGTTAAGCTAAAACATAACAGCACCAACATTGCTCTATGGAATAGACTCCAGATACTCCTAACTCACTTTCTTCAACTCACAGTGCTTACTTTAATTAAAAGACATATCTTTCTCCCTGGATCTACTCAACCAATCACAAATGCACACACGTACACTGGCATTTTATTAGGAACACATGTTCGATCCATATTTTTAGGTTGGCTTTGGAAAACAATGCATTCTGTCACATTGTGTGCACTTTTATGCCTGATCTTCTAATCACAGGGATCGTGTAGAGTGAGCAGCGTGCAGACTCCGATACAATAGATTGTGCTACCTTCAAGTTCTTTTCCCTTTTAGATGTTTTGTGTGCCAATTTTTCCATCGTCGCCCATTTTAAAGCCACAGTTCATCCTGATTTCATGCATATTACAGAGGACGTTGAGGGAATGAGTGTTGATTTGCTTTGTTTTGAACTTCCTTTGATTCAGCACAGTTATGCCTTGTGTTTCGTGTTGATCAAAGCTCAGAAAGAAAAGCTTAGCGCTTTAATGTGGTAAAGTGGTAAAAATGTAAACACATAGTTTCCTCCCTGTACTTTCTTCTCTTACATAACTGAATTTGGAAACCAGTTATTTCCGCCCATGTTAATAACTGTTAGAATAACTTCAGCGCTACTAAACTACAAACTTTAATCTGTTGGATTCTCTGTTATACTCTGCAAGCATGGATTTTATTACGTGCATGGACTATATAGCATAAAACATGTCGACACCTAATAGTAAAACACAAACACAAGCTGAACAAACTTAATGTATTTTATAAACATCCAGTGTCTTACTGTGTTCCTTGCACCCATTGAAAAGCTGAGATAAGGATAAGGATTTTATACAGGTGTTATCACTCTGTGATGATTGGTTGGATCACCAGTACTCAGTTATAAGGAATTGTGTCCACAGACATACCTAGTGTCAAGTAATGCACTTGATGTCCTGAATATTGAGTCTATTTTCTTACTGTGATGTAGTGGCGACGGGGACAGGCAGCCAGAGCCGGAGGATGTATGTTTACTGACCATGGCTGAGGTGATCCCTGGCCTGCAGCCACTTGTGTCATGGATGGCGAACTCTATCGAGCTGCTGCATTTTATTCAGCGGGAAGTGCCCTTACTTCTGCCATGGACACAACAGGATGAGGAGCAGGACAAAGGTACTTATTTTTTTTAATTAATAACAGTTTTTGATTAAGATTTCTTTCACTTGAAGTTAAATAACCCATAAAATGTACAATAGCAATACACTTCAATAGTTTGATCTTTATTGAAGTATGCAATCACACTGAAGTTATCCATTACTCATATTATTATTTTTCTTATTAAATTGAGACAATAACTTTAAAAAGCTGAAACTTTCATCTATTATTAAAAGAAAAAAAAGATTTTGCCAAGATTTCCTGCACAGGAAATGTGATATGAAGTGAACTCAAACAAACCTGTCCTATCCAAAACCTCGCCGACTTAAACCCTGAATGGATGCAGGATACAGACTCAAGTAGTTGAATGTGTCAAAACACCCTGCGTCTCCTCCAAGACACGGCAGCTTTAAATTCATAAAGATCAGCACATACACGATTGTTTTTAGCTTTGCCAGTCAAGTCAACAAGCTCAAGCGAGATCATTAACTGTCCCATCAGATACTTAAGATGTCCAGAGCGACATTTGATGGAAGACAGAATGATTTTTATTTCCACTCAGAGTGAATGTCCAGTTATGTTATCTTGAGTTCTCATGAATTTGAACTCAGGATAATAAAGTGAATTCTTTTCTGGTGTACCTCTTAGAATCCTATTATTTTTATGCTTGGGTTTGATTTCTTTGTATAATTTGGTACCTTACAGTCAGAGAGTCTTTATTGTCATTTCAGATACATACGGGTACATATTGAAACGAAACAATGTTCCTCCAGGACCACGGTGCAACATAGAACACAAGTGCAAAACAAAACAATACACAACACTCCAATAAATACAAAAGGCCTATAATAAATACAAAAGATACATTTCTAATCAAAACTTTTCTAAACAAGTCATTAAGAGACGAGACTTGAGACGAGTACATGGTACTGAGTAAAGGGTACATGAGGTAGAGATATGTACTGATATACAGCTAGCAGCATAGAGTTTTTAAGCAGCAGAGAGAAAAACAGATCAAGGTGCAACAAATGCAACAAATAGCTGGTTTGGTTTATTTATTGCTTTGCTGTCTTTACAGAACTGTTCGATTCTCAGATTCTGTCTACACGTGCTGCCAGTGAAGAGGCCATGACCGTCCTAGAGGAAGTCATCATGTTTACTTTTCAGCAGACCGTCTATTACCTTACCAGAGTAAGTAACTATCATGAACACTAATTCTCACACACAGAGAGATCTACACAGACCCAAGTACAGGTAATGGCGAAATAAGATTGTTCAAAATACAAGAGTGAAGTTAATTTACTTAAAAAAAACAGTTGCTTTGTAAACAGGAATATCACTTTATTAAATAATTCATTTCTGGTTCAGCGTTGCACTTACACCAAGGTCAGAATTACACAGAGGCTTTCTGTAAAGCTTTACAAACAAACGGTGTATTTCACTCAAGTAAGAATTTAGTTGCAAATTAACTTTATTAATGGAGCAAGACATCAGCGGAGGAGTCCAGCTGAAAGTGGTTCGGTCACAAACGATACTTAACTATTCACTCGCAACGTCATTTTTTCTGATGAGCAGAAAAAGAAAAAAAAATTATGGTAGTTTCAAAGATAATGCATGAACTGTTGTTCTACAATTACTGACAAGATTCCTCAGTAATTGTACTCCTTTATATTTGTTTAGCCTTTACAAAATGGTAGGGATGGTAGTGCAGAGTTTACACAATTTTAAAATATTTACTAAAACATTTCATTTATTAAAACAATTTTGGTTCCGTTAAGCATATTATTAGTTCTGTTACAGATTAAGAATTGTATTTTAAGATAAGATATTTTTATTATCCATCACGGGTTAATTTGTGGTGTTACAGCATACATACAAAAATTTAAATGTACAGAATATTAATAACAAAACTTTTACACAAATATTAAGTAATTCAAAGTAATTTAAAAAGTTAGGTTGTAAGTAAGGTTTTTGTTTGCTTACACAAGACGGAAGAAGACTAGAAAAACCTCTTAGTCTTAGACCTTTTCAGTATATATCAACAAAGCCTCTGGTGTAGCTGTGGCAGAGGCTGCAACCTACTTGATCACCGGAAAAGATCGTGAAACAGTGAGATGATTTTTTATCAAAGTTATGAAGAAGCAATGACACTGTGCATTGGATAATCCTATGCCACTGAAAAAAATGGAAAAGATGTAAAAAGGTGTCATCAATAATCATAATTCAACCAGGATTTTAAAATGTTATGCTATTGTACTTTCTAGAAATCAAGATTAATGTAGCATTTCCTTTTGTTAAGAGATTCCTTGTCTTTCCAGTTGGTACAAGATGGGGAAATGTGGCTTTATATAGAACCACAGAACCAGGAAAGGTAGACTGACCTGGCATTTGCATGCTTTGCGACTCATGGGGAAGCAGCTGTGTTCTGGTGAATCCAGAGCCAGTTAGCGTGTTTCCTACTCAGGAAGAGAGCAGCTGTCGTCACCAGATAACCAGTACAGGGAACTGGACACAGTTACAATTTCCATTATAAGTTTAAAATTAGTAAAATGCTCTGTGCTTCATGATTGGTAACAGTTTTAGCTATGTGTGGTCTAAGTGTGGTTTTCCTTACATCCATCCACCTCGGGTCCATGCATAGCAGGTGCATTGGTATATGACACAACCATGCATTGGTTTATGCATCCTAGTGGCTAGTACTGTGTAGGGTAATTCGGTGTCTCCAATTAACCTGCCTGCATGTTTTTGGACTGTGGGAGGAAACCAACACAGACAAGGAGAACATCCACACAGAAAGGACTTGGACCTCCCCACCGGGGCATCGAACGAAGGACCTCCTTGCTGGGGGCGACCCATGGCATGTAGAAAATTGGTGTTCTATAAATTTATTCAGATTCAGGTCATATTTTTTTTCACTTAGCACTCAGGCCAAGTTAATTGAAGGAAGTCATCATCAGTTTGACTACTTCTTTGGTTTGTGTTTTGGTGACCTTTGTGTTTTATAAAGCCTCGCAGGGCAGAAGGAATGTGCAGTCATTGTGATTTTCAGCTGTTGGATCACTGTGTACGTGAAGAGTCACAGAAGTCTTTGAGTGAATTGTGTTAGTCAGACTTGGACCCGATGGGCTCTACTAAATGTGCTTCGTTTGGCTAGTGAGTAAAATACATTTGCCTTTCAAGGAAAAGTTATGTGGAGAGGAATCTTTTGTCCGTGATGGATGACTGCTTGTAGCTTGTGTTTGATTCATGAGAGGTTCAATTCAGTTAAATAGATTCCTTTAGAGTGGTCATTATACTGGCTGACTCAAAAGCATTGGATTCAAGAGTTAGTCAGGACTCTTCACATAAAGCACAACCAGGCTGACATATTGCAGTCCAGACACCGACCAGGCATAACACTATGACCACTAACAAGTGGAGTGAAAAACACTTATTACCTCAGCACATGGTCATGAATTGGAAATTAGGCCAGTTTACATGTTTTCTTAAAAGGTGCCATTAGAACCAAGATTTGAGGAAGTTTGCCAAGAACCAAATTGTGATGCCAAGATGATTAAAACTGCAGTTCTTGTTGGGTGTTTCTGGTCTTCAATGGTCTCAGGAAGGAACAGTGGTAAACTGACCACAAGGGCGATAAGATAAGATCCATTTTTTTTATCCTGATGGAAATTGTAGTGTCACAGTACTGTACATTTTGCACAAGATGAGACAAATATTTACAACACTGGTAAACAAAATATTGAACATTAGCAAGACCAGCAGCATGAGTAGTATTGTACTAAGGTCTATTGTACTAAAGGTCTAACATACAAGCTCCTGTCGCTTAAATTGCTAAAAAATTAAATGCTGGGTGTCAGCAAAAGGGAGACCAAGGCGGTATTAGGAAGGTGGTCATAATGTTTAATTTGGTCTTGTGACAAAAATCTTGTCTGTTTTTTTAAATTACTAACTGAGTTAAAATAAATTGTATATTAGTACTAGAATTATTTTCAAGTTCTAAAACCAGTAGCATGTAGGCAAACATTGATATTGAGTTGTAAGTTTAAAATTAGCTTTAACTTTTACTTAAAGTGTTACTAATGCTGGCAGCTCAAAACAGCCTGGCTTCAAATTCTTATTAATGATTAAACTTGTCCCAATATATGCAGGATGGCCATAAAAATGCTTTTGCTATTCTCAGGAACAGCTTGTTGCTCCTGGGTCTTGTTATGGGCCAGACCACAATGTGTTCTACTCATGTGTTTAAACACAACGCGTCCTGTCACGTTTCCTGTACGCTCTGCAGTTTTCCTCTTTCACAGGACCCTTGCTAAACCTGCATGCTTTTAAACACCATTGTTGTGATAAAATGATAAAATGCCTACTCTGACAAGGCCTACTCTGTCCATCTGACTATGTCTTTGTAATGTTTGTATCTGTAAGGGTGTTTAGGGTGGCTGTGTGGTGCATCTTATCTTGGTAATTCCCAAGACTTTCGGTGTTGTGTTAACAATGGAATAGTGGCTGTGATGTTTCCCAGAGTCCTCCCAATCTGAGAGGAAGTCTACTAGTGCCTTGCTTCCCATGTGCTTAGACAGAGCAGATAGTAGGCCGGCCTCTTTGGCTTGGCTTTGTTTTGCATCAGCAGTTTCTTTTAAATTATAATTAGTTTCTTTTAAATTACAAATGGCATCCATTTTATTGTAGCACAGTTGTAGCACATTGTAGTTCCTGCGGGTGCTCCGGGTGCTCAAGTTAGGTTGATTGGAGAATTGACGTATAGGTACCCTGCCACTAGGTTGCATGAACCAGTGCTTTTTAGTTCTGATCCCAAGTCCGGATAAATAGGGAGGGTTTTTGATTTAAATATCTCTCACATTTTAGCCTGATGTTCTTTAAAACTATCAGATATCATACATTTTACACCCTTTCTGTTTAGAATTTGTATGCAGTACTACCGGGGCTGCTGGATAGTAACCCGTTCTCAGAGAGTGGGCAGATTTGCCTGCCTGGAGGCGTCAGCAACATCCTGGATGTCCTGAAGGAGGCGTTACGGCTGCTAAACACCTTCCAGGTTCACACAGAGATCTGCTCACAGCTCCTGGCCTATCTATTTTTCTTCACCAATGCTTCACTCTTCAACATCCTTATGGAGAGAGGTCAGCACTGATCTGCACTTTCGGTTTTTATTCCATCTAGCATTGTAGTTATTACGAATTGTAAAGGTATTTGAATTTTGTTCTTGTTAAAGGGTCAGGAGGTGGATTTTACCAGTGGTCAAAGGGAGTACAGATCCGAGCCAACCTGGATTTAGTTATGGACTGGACCCAGAGTATTGGTCTGAGCAACCTAGCAGCCGAGTTCTTCCAGAAACTCTCCTCAGCGGTCAACCTGCTAGCCACCCCGAAGGAGACTTTACTACAGGTCAGTGTTTGTCATGTTCTGCTTGGTCAATAATTTCTTATAAAATCACCTTAAGTGACTCTTGTATTGTTTATGACTTATTAAATGACTTAATAAAATACACACAAGCTAATATCCAGATATTACACATTATACGAGCACAAATCTGGGCAAAACATGTTGTGAATTATGCATTATCTGACCATTAACAAGCTTCAGAAGTGTGTAAACATGGTAGAAATTGAGGTTTGATGCTCAAAACAGAGGTAAAAATGTCAATTTAGGTTTTTTTAGTTAGACTGTAACTTTAGGTGAAACTTAAGAACCACCTGATGTTAGCTTTCACATGTAAATCATAAAATGTACTTCAAAATATGACATGTAAGCTTTAATAATACCAAACCTCAGTTTTGTCAGGGTAAGTTGTATAGGCACTGGTGAAACAGAAGTCGGTTGTGAGCTCCCTTGCTCCCTACATAGGGAAACTATCTAAGTACATTAGATTGTAATAAGACATTCAGAAGATCAAGCATGCTGCATAGACAGCTAAGCTAAGCTAACAGTTAGCATCTTGACATTCAAACCAATCCGTGTGCCAAAAACAAATAAATAATACTTGTACATGTTTATACAAATGAATTGTTAGGTGGACAGATGATAGCATTTATGCAGCTGTTTTGAAAGAGGGGAATAAAACACTGAGGTTTTTGTAACCCAATGATGTTATGGGAATCCAGGTACTGATTAATTCATTATCTTAGATCACCACAATAAAGCCCTTGAAGATCCTTGAAGGTGCAAAACGATTTTATGCTCCACTGAGCATGTAAGGCAAACAGAGCATCTGCCAAAAGGTGCAGTGATGTAGTGATAAAGTTCACTTTTGTAAAGTTTATAGATCTGTATAGTCTGTTTACAGAGCAATAACTATATTTTATGACATGAAGGTGCTGAAACTGAGAGCCTGCATTGTATTAAAGTTGATGTCATCTGACAGTAGGCATGCCATGACATGTTTGCATAGCTTCCCATAAAGGGCCAAACCAGGATGTTATGGGTGATGTCATTTAATATCGCTCAACCTGGTTGTTCATTAAAGTTCCTCTGTTGTGAAAACACAGAGGAAGGAACATTGAGGGGGTGGACGCAATATCTAACCTGAACACTGAATGTATTAGAAGGCACAGACTTAAATTACAGTAATATTACATGACTTAATGTTCTTTAAACCTGCCAGTTCCTTTGTAACCACACACAAACATAATAACTCAAGAAAGGATTCCATCTTGTTAACAGGACCACCCAAAGTTTAGAGAGTGTCACAAAGTTTAATCTTATCCTATAAGAGATTTAAAGTGGATGTCAATTTTCTGTATGTTTTCCAAGGAAAAGATTATAGTGTGAATGTCCAGTACTGTGTGAATTGGCACATGAATGACTAGTCAGCACCTGATCATGAGTTCTGTACTCAAAAAAAAAAATGAAACAAGCCACAAATGTCATAAGACTCCAGAAAACAACTGCTGATTATGATTTAGCATTCTTATGGTCCATATACAGTATATTATGTCAGACCAGGCATACCATTATGACTTTTCATCACGCCACTTGTTGATGGGTTGGATATTTTAGGCAGAGTTGATGTTATTAGCAGCAAAAATTGGTGAGCGTAAATGTTTGATCGAGTTGTACAAGAGACAAATTATGATAGCTAGACTGGGAGTATCTCCAAAACCAAAATCGAAGGTGGTCCGAGGAAAGAACAGGGGTCATGGGTGGCTAAGGCTCATCGATTCATGTTTGAAATGAAGGCTGACGCTTGTCGTCCGATCCTACTGTAGCGCAGCAACGTTTCAGTGCTGTTTGAGGAATAATTCTATGTCTGCTTGGCATATATAAGAGCAGAATATATTAGATGTGCCATGTAGACAACAAATCGGAAATAGTTTTTACGTATTGCACACTGTGTAAATAATTGTAGACAACTGTCAACACGCTTTAAATGAGCATTGAACAAACACTTGTGATGACACATTGAGTCTAGGAGCAGACTGAGCAGAGACTTGGGCACTGCCCAAGAATTAGCCTGCAAATTCCACTGAGAATTGCACAGTCAGGGATATTACTTAAAGCTGTACTTTTTATACCAGCAAAGATGTAACCTGGAATCTGAATATCAATGTGTGCATTACTAATAATTTACTGATATATTGTATTAAATAGATATGATGCCTGCTTGTAACCCAATAAACTTTTTATTTGGTATAATAAACAAAGTTCTAATTAAGTACTTAAGCATTTTAATCTGTTAAAGGATTTGCTGTTGTTTAATCAAGTTCCCTTCATTTAATATTACGTTTAATCACACTTAACGAGCTTATAATTCAGTTTGACATCACAGTGCTGTTTGTACACATACATCACAATAGCACCCGCCAGTGTGTTAATCTGAGCCACCAAGACAATGCAGTAGTACATCTCAGCAAAGATTAACATGCTTAAGTCAAAATTAGGAACAGCTATGTATGACTAATGATAAGAAACTGGATTTAATTGTGCAATTCATGTCACAGGGCAGAGTTTACTGTTCATTTATAATCCTGCCATGTGTTCAGATAGTTTTCTAATTTTAGCTGCTATGTTTTGGGGCTCGTTTTTAAGCCCAGTGTATTCTAGAATTCTGTGGTTTAGCCAACGCTTTCTTTGTATTGTTCGTAATCACAGTGTAGACTTAAGTCTCAGGATTCTGCACTAAGTGGAACGTTTTCAACCCACATCCCGGCCATAAATCTATATATAAACCCAACCACAAAACGGCTACAAAATGGCAACAGATTTGCTTTAAAGAGAAATTCCATTCAGTCCTTGTTAGTTTGTCACTGCTGTCGCATTACCCAAATGCATTCCTTTTAGGAAGGAGTATTTACTCAAATGGACAAACTCGTACTTAAAATAAAACTAAAGCCTGGGTTTAGAACGTTCCCTTAAAATATTTTCCCCTCTGTGTGTTGGTGTGCTGGCGTGTGCTTGGTGTGAGGAAGTTTTCCTCAGGAGACCTCTGCATGATGAGCTGGCATACTAAAGCGTGCAAGACTTCTCTCGGCTTCACTTATAAAGTGCCTCGGCCGTCACCCCGCCTGTTTGTGTTTAAATGGTTAGCATCTGTACAGACTTCTGAGACTCATTTATGAGTAGCATTATTTTCTTTTTCATGTCTGGAAGGAACTGTGATAGTTAACCACAGCTACATTTTAAAACAGCTCAGGAGCTGGTCAACTCTCTTATTATAAATTACCCAATGAACTAGTATTAATCCACTGATTATAAAAACCACCCCAATGAGAAGGATAACTGGTGATCAATTATCTGAGTATAAATGTAAATTGTAGAAGTGGAAACTCAAATAAATATCCAGGGGTGTCTGTTAAACTGTTGAAAAGGTTGGTGGCATTGTTGAAAAGTAGGCCAAAATCTTATTTTGCCGCTCATGTGTGTACTTCAGACATCCTGGCAGGTTCTCAGGACTGAGTTCCAATACCTCAATCCAGCACAGCTTCACCACATGCTTAGCGAATACAATGTCGGCAGGGCCTGTCCCTCCTGCTGGAACCCCTCCCTGGAGGATGCAAAAGCTGCCCTGCAAGCTTGTAAGTTCTCTAACACATAAACACATACCAGCGGGTGGGCAAACACATTAATAAACTATGTAACATGCAAACATTAAACTTTTAATAGTTACATTATATATCTCACTGTATAAAGTTTGTCATCATCCATGCTCATAACTGAGGTCTAGTTTTTTTTTAGTCATGTTTAGCTAACAGGAGTTAAAAATGTGATGTAGGAATTTATATGCCTATAACCTTCTTGCATTGGTTAGGATAGGAAAAATATATGTTTTAAAATGGGATGTCCATCGAGCATTGTGAAGGGTTGTGCTCATGTCTTTATCCATACAGTTTATAATGTACACGCTTGTATTGTTTTCGGTGCTAGTTTTATATATCAATGCCAGTCTGTAATTACCAGAAGTAATTATGCCTGTAATTTTATTTTCTCAACTCCCCTTGCCTTAGTCTTTGCTTTTTAGACCGCAATTCAGGAAATAAATACAAAATAACAAAATTAAAGACTCTTAATTCTCTTAATGCCAAGTTTTACATGCTTCCCTCTAGCTGAAATCCTGGAGAGCTTTGACAACCACCCACCACTCATTCTGCCAACCACCACCTTTCACTTGGAGCTGGGGAAGCCCATCACAGAGCCTGGATTCTTGTTTCATCTTCAAGAACTGCAGGATTTTATATTTACCCTCCCTGTCAGAAATACTCACAGCGAATTGGTTCCCATACAGGTATGTTTTTCCCCGCTCTCACCTTGCTACATTCTTTAGCAGGCTGTCCTGATAAAGAAATGCAAGTGAAGGTGAACAAGACCACAATGTAAATTTATGTTCTTTTTACTTTTTTTTTTTATCCAAAAAAATGTAAAGCATGTTTCACTTCTTTCATTTTGCTGTTTAATTTGGGTAAATTATTTTCCTCTACATCCTGGTGCCCTCTGTCAGATGCATAACACTCAAACTAGTTGAGCAGGGAACACAATAAGGACACAATATCTCAACCCCTCTGACACTGGTTATAACGTTGGCCACATTTTTACCTTTGCATATTCTTATCAAAAGCATCAGCATGTATCTATATATGGATGACCAGATTCCTCTTTCAAAAAATATCAATTATTGTTTCTGGGCCCCTTAGACACAAACAGATGTGTGCTATAAATGGTCTAACTGGTCTAAATGGTCTAACTGTGTAATTACAATTGTAAGCATAATTGTAGCATAGAGCTATAAAAAGCAGTCATAAAAATTCTTACTAGATCCGAAGTTTGTTTTCTACAAGAAATGATTTAATTTGTTATAGTTTGTTTGTATTGAGTCCATCGATCATATTCTGTCAAACTTCTTTATGTTCTGATAAATCCTTATTGCTGAAGTTTAGTTATCAGTTTATAACTGCTGCCCCTTATCCATTCTCGCAGTTCAGAGCTTCATTCAGTTTTTCTTGACTTTGTTCAATGGTGCAGTACCAAAGTGTAAATTTGGGTCTATTGTCAGTTGTTTTATGCTTTATGTAAAAACCCTCAACCACTGGTGTAAATATTTAGAACATTGATTCATATTTTATACCTGTGCTGTGCTGTGCTGTGTATTTAAATTATTTAATTTTGACTCACCAGAGGCAAAAGCTTTGGGCAATTCTGTCTAAACAACATATTTTGTATGTAGCTAGTTTAAACAGAACAGAAAATTACTTCTAATTGGTACATAATGTTTTCATAAAACTCATAACTAACTTCTTTACTTTGAAATTTAAAATACTGGAGTAGTGACTGGGGTAGAAAACCTAATGGTTTTTTTAAACATTGTTTCTTTTAGGACAACAGCAGTGACCTAGATGATGTACAGTCAGTATCCTTCCCATCTGACTCAAAACCAGAGTGCCTCACACCCCCTGGTCCTATGATTTCATCTCATTCCGAAGCAGAAGAGCAGCAGTGGTCATCCCGAACCCCCCCTTATGTCCGATGCTCTCACAGTGACCTCGGTTCCTGTGCCCTGTTAGCTCAGAAGCTGAAAAACCTGGAGCTCCAGAACAGCCTGCCTGGGAAAACTGACTCAAGACTCTACAAGAGTCTGGCCTTGGATCCGTCCTGTCTGCTTACACCCCCCAACACACCTCAAAGCCTAGAGCTCTCAGAACTTGAGGCCAGGTTGCAAGAGGAAGCAGTGCGTCACAACAGAGGTAGCCACATTTAAATATATTAAACATCTACAAATTATGTAGTAAATACTTTTGGAATATTTTAGGGTTAAGGTAGTTAGTTTCAAACCCTCAGCTAAAGAGGAGATTGACTTTCCTCCAGCCACAGGAGCATTAAGAATTAGTGTTGGTTGATACGAACTGATAAAGTCAGCATTCTGATTCATTGGAAAGATGTCTTGGTTGAGGTGAGGCAAGTATTTCCACACCCAACCCAACAAATCCGTAGGGCTTTTATATGGGGTAATTTTCTGCCAGAACTGGCCTCATTGTTTTCATATCGTCATTGTATTTGTAGCACACACTTTCCTGAAGAAAAGGAAGTAACCGTAAAGCCGACCCCAGACCATTTCCTTCAAAAGAGTATGTAAGCCAATTGTTGACTGCTTTTGGCACACCCAGTGTATCACACATTCATACAGCAAATATTATTTATTTTGTTTTCTCATGGTGGTATATCTGCCACCACGACGTCTTATAGCAGTGACATATAACCAGAGGGCATCAATACTGTGGTCGACATATCTTCTAAGTAAGCTTTCACTATAAATAAATCAGACAAGCCTTTCTCCAACTTTCTTCAAGCTCTTATCCGTCTGCTGGACTCTAGACAAAATTCCTGGGCTATGTTCTCTCTGTGGGGTGTTCCTGAATTTTTAAATGATGAGTCTCCACCTTAGAACTATTGTTTCTGGAATGCCAGGTCATGGGGGATGTGGGGTGGATTTTAACATGAGGTTTGTGTGCTTTGGCTTTGATTCGTTTTAAGATTAAGTATGAAGAGACGCAGAGAGCATTAACCTAATTAGATCTAATTGCTACAGGTTGAGAGTTCTCCACACCCATAGTTAAAAAAAATAACAGTGTAGTATTTTAATTAAAAGTAGGTGTTGGTTGCCTTATTTTTGCATTTACTGGATACATTTTATTTGACACAACTGAAGGACCTCTGAACTCTTGTGTGAATGAGTAGCATTTACATTTGCACACAAATTAACCAACATTTACATTTTCAGCATTTAGCTGACACCTTTGTCCAAGGTGACTTAGATTACAGATACAGTCAGATTTAAGGGCCTTGCTCAAGGGCCACACAGCAGTTATCTGGCATTAAAGAGGGCTTTGAACAACAACGTTCTGATTACTAGTTTAGTATGTTAACCACTGGGGTACATCTGGCCTGACAAGTCCAGGCTGATCAGTATATTGTGTTGCATTAATAAACACATTTTAAGCTTCAGATTACAGTCCACTGCTGTGTCTTGTATGTTTCTATAAATAAAATAATACAAGCCAGACGCTAAAGCAGGGAAGCAGCCACAATCCATATAAAGACGTGCCTAATTATTTCTCACAAAGCATAGTAATTTTAAATGTATTAGCCAATTAATAACTATTATCATACAACTATATCTTCTTGTTGTTTTTTGCAATTTTCACTTAGTCCTGTAACAAAGTCTGTACTAATAATCATATGATTTGTCAAAATGCTATTATAACACTGGAATGAGCAGATGGTGCAGTATTAAGAAAACCATTTTTGGTAGCTTCCAAATATCATTGTTCGATTCAATTCCAGAATTGTTGGACAGATTATAAAACTGAATTCTCACAATTTTAGGACACTTCTCTTCTGAAAGGAAAACATAGAGTCAAAAAGTGTTTAGTAATAAATTGTTCAGTATTGAAACTTTTTGTGGAGCTTTGCAGTTGTTTTCATTGACGGCTTGTTATATGTAATATTGGATAATAGTATGAGCCTTTTGTTTAACTATTCATGTCCCTTTCAATTAAGCTGTCATTCACATATAAACAGAAGACTTGTGGTGCAAATCAGCTAGTCTTTTTAAACATCTGACAATAAGGATTCCCTGCCCTCGTTAAAAAGTCTCCTGTTTAACACCACTGGTTCCCTATTTAAGCTATTTTGGTGGCCGGAATAATCCTATAATCTGAGGCAAGAACTACAGCGATGTGATGATGTCAAGAGAAAAGAGCAGTGGATAAAGCATCATGGGAATTTACAGTTGAGTTGCTGAGAGGAATCTTAATCGGAATGCCCATTGTTAGCAGTGCTGGGGCAGGGGTGTGAATAGTTGCAGGGGGTGGAGGTGTAACTGTTGTGGCGCTGTTGTGATTGTGAAGACACCTTAAAAGAGCAACTGAGCATTCAGAGGAAGTCCGGCATAGCATGTTATATGTGATTGATCGAGCTCATAGAAATGGCCTTTGAACTTGGTAGATCTCAGGATCTCTGAAAGATTTCCATTAAAAAGGCATAGGGGAAGTTGAAAAGGGTGTGTAAAGCTGGTACCAATGGTACCAATTCTGTTGCGGTTACTGACCTGTCTGGTTCCTCACAAAATTAGTGCCACTTTATCCAGAAGGAATATCTGGCCAAGAATTGTACTAATATTATTACATTTTAAATGTCAGTTGTACAGTTGGCATATAATAATCAAATAAAACACATTATTTAGTCTTTCTCGTTCTCTGCAGTGCGTTTGTTGCAGCAAAAATACATAACATAGTTGACATTAGATGTTTTTGATTCATCTGCTTCAAGAAAAACAGGCATTAAGTTTCTGCACTGTACCAGCACCCAGATTTAAAAGTCAACCCACCTTTCTTTTAAACTAGCCGAGTCTATTCATACATTTTTGACTACATGCTTGAATACCTTTTAACCTAGCTTCTAATATTAACTTTGAGGATAAAATGTTCACTTCAGCCTACTATGTCCAGCCAACTAACAGGTGCCATGATGACAAGATAATCAGTGTTATGACTTCACCTATTAGTGGTCATAATGTTATGCCTGGTCGGTGTGTTCCTGGCCTCTTGACTGAATGGTCAGAGAGTTATATGAAAGTAAGTGGTGAGCACACTGATGCCTGAAAATACAGATGCCATTTCCATGAAAAAGAAGTGTGCAAGAAATACTGTGGTGGGAACAAATCCATAAATAAATCTTAATACCATACATCACATCTGGGTACTAACATGCTCAACTGGGATTGTGTTGCTGTTTAGAAAATAGTTTGCAAAGAAGACTAATAGATGAGATGGATGAAGACGAACGAGATGAGGTATTCACTGTTGAAGTGTCAAGAGGACCTCATGGCCTAGGCCTGGCGCTGGTGGATGGACTGGTAAGAACAATGTTAAATATGGTTAACTCATTAAAGTAAGCAATCTGGCATTGGTGTTTGGTGTTATGAACGCATGCATAGTTGCACCTCTACCTGCTGTCTTACCCACTTACTGAGCAGAAATCAGGTGGCTTTGTCTAATTCCCTGTAATCGTATAACAACCAAGCTGCAGTTGAAGGATTATACTCTGGTCATGAGATCTTATTAATAGGGGCTACATTTTGAGACACAGTAAAACCGAATAAACCTCTAATATGATTAGCATTTTTGCTATGCCCATTGGTTAGGTTGTATAGCTGCCATTTTGAATTTTCAGCATCCAACAAATAAAAAGCGCTAATAACAAATATGGCATTCGACATGTGACATATTTCTCTATGATCCAAAACTATGAGTACAAAGTTCTAACAAAGACTAGGGATCTTTTGCTAACCTGCTAAACTTTTACTAATATTAGGTTAGTTGGCTTGTTAGTTGTTTGCTACCATTACTTAAACACACTCTATGCATTGTAGTGCTTCGGAAGTTTAAGTAGTATGTAAATAACTACTGAAAAAAGTTTCAAATTATTACTAGTATTAATATGTGATTTGAGCCCCTTGTCGGACCACCCTTAGTTGGGTTAGATAGATTTAAAGTTGCAGCTCTTGTGGCCAAAAATAATTGCTGGTTGTGTTGTGTCACGAACGATAGTGTAATCCCAATCCTAATCTTTTAGTCTCAGATCAAGACTACTGACTAAACAGAATGTCATTGAGATGTGTAAAGGGGGTCAGGTTTTACAGGAAATTGCTCATTAGAATGTAAATGGATTGGATTTGGCTTTGTCATGGCTCATTTTTGATGAAAGCTTTATTGAGAACATGATTTATAGGTCACCCCAACTTTTCCCAGAAGCTCTTGCCATGTAGATAGGGCAGCATAACACATTTTTGTTCTTTACAAATTCTTTGATTACTTGTTTAGTCTAAATTCACAAAAGTATTCTTATTTATGTAAAATAACGATAAAAAGGAAATGTAACTTGCATTTACATTTTCAGTATTTAGCTGCACTACCTACATACATGATTGCATGTGTTTGGCATATGAGACTAGCTATTGCTCATTTTTGTGGCTCATTTTACAATTGGTAGTATTATTACTTAATAGTTTCATACAAAGCATGTTACCACTGTTTTTACCACTGGCCTTTACCGTCAATGGCTCAGACAATATACTGTCACAATACTGTAAGTCGTTTTCTGTTAAATGCAGAAAATGTAATTTTAATTTCTATTTTTCTCGGCAACCTTTTCTGTATTTACAAATGTTTGTTGTTGTTTAACTGTAGAAAACTCCGTTAAGGATGAGCGGCATCTTTGTAAAGTCACTAGTTCCAGGTTCACCTGCTGCTCAGTGCCAGAGTCTCAGGATTGGCGACCGCATTTTGGCTGTGAATGGACTCAGTCTTGTGGGCATGGACTACCACGTGTGAGTATTTAGTTCTTAGAATGACTTTCACAGTGAAAATCAACACAGAATATTAACAATATATGTTAAACTATTATCAAATATCAGTGTAGTGTAGTCATGTAGTGCAGTTGTAGACTAGTGGTTTTGGTGTGGGACTAGTAAGCAGAAGGTCGCTGGTTCAAATTCCACCAATGCCAAGTTCATTGCTGTGTACTTCAATAATGTTAATGTTCAGTCGGCGAGGTGAGATTACATTTCTTTTTTGATATTACAGCTTGCTTACTATTTTGACTGTAAAATCCCATCCTGTTTTTTCTGTGTCTGTTCTAGTGGTAGAAATATCATCAAGACATCAGGAGACAATCTCCAATTCTTGGTGGCCAAAACAAAAACCTGGAGCAGTGGAAGGACTGGCATAACCAGATGCTAAAGCATTGCATGATTGTCCTATTACTGCGGAAGAGTTTCTTGTAGCTGCCTTGACCTGCTATGTCACATCATGCTGCTTTCTGAAATACTCAGGCTTGAGCTCAAGCTTATTTTTAAACCAAAGAAACGAATCATCTTACCAACTGCAGTATATGTCAAACAGTTGTTACTGGAAGTTAATTTATCTCCGGGCCAGTCTTAAAAAAAGTTAAAAAAAAAAAAAACTTCCTGAAGACTTTATGAAGGTGGGATGTTTTGGAAAATGCCAGTGCACTGTTACTTTGGCAAGAAAATTACTAACTTAAAGTTTAATCTCATTTTTACATCTTTGTAACATTGTAACATTGTTTTATATATCTACATGCAGTATATATATCAGAATATATATATTAGAACCAGCATTAACTACTTTAGCAATTTGAACTACAGTATTGGCGACCACATTGTGGCTGTTGGATCAGAACACGGGCCAGCCTTCACTCCCCGCATACATCAATGAGCCTTGGCAAGCAATAATCGTGTTTACTGTTCTTTCCTTTTACCATTTTTGATAGATACTGAACACTCCATAAGAGCTATAATATTCTGATCCAGTCATCTACCCATCACAATCAGCCCTCATCAAACTCACTTCTAACACATCAACTTTGAGGATAAAATGTTCACTTTCTGCCTAATATATCCCACCCACTAACAAAACGTTATTCACTACACCTCTCAGTAGTCATCATGTATAATTTTGTTAAATAAAGATTATGTATTTATATTGTAAACATTCTTACATGCATCAGCCAATCATCAGTAATTTTCTGTTGTTTGACTTTTGTTGAAGTTATAATCAGTACCATCCTATGCTGGAGAAACAGTGTTATGTTTGAATTAGTCCAATGGTTAAACTGTATTTTTTTATTTATATTCTTTATATTGAAGTGGTATTTCACATATGAATAAACTGTAACTTTTTGTAATATAAATAATCATTAAATAATTCTTATTTCTACCAATCTTGAATGTAAAATCCCAAATCAGAAAACATCAGGACAGTGAAAAAGACTTGGAATGCCAATTCATCTGACCACAAAACTGTGTGATGGTCCATCCTAGATGTCTCAGGGCCCAGTGAAGTCAAAGTCACCTAACAAAAAGCTTTGTTTTTTCATATGAAATGTCTTGAGTCCAAACTGTATGTTTGTTAAAGCATCTATTTGGATAATACTGTGATTCACCCATATAATGTGCTTTTTATAAGGACTGATCTGAAATGCTGTCCCAGTCATTTCAGGCTGTTTTAACCATTATGTGTTTCTGCTGTAAAGGGGATGAGTATGAATGTCTGTCTTAAATCTTATAACAGTTTATGAGCTTACCAAAAATAGAGTTTGCCCACTACAGGGGAAATGAGGAGTGCAGCTGTGCACCCTGCTGATTTAAATCTGAATGCTACATGTGCCAAGGGTGTGTCTCCATTACCTTACCATTTATAGATCAGCATGGCCCTTGATTCCCAAGCACCATTACACATTGTCCGGCATAGAGGGTCCTCGCTGGGATACACCTCTGCTCTAATCTCTAGTCTTTGATCGTTTATCGAGATGAATGGTTTCATAAAATTTGACCACATGACTAAACTAACAAGCTGTTTTGAGGAGTGTGAGGAGATTCCAGATTTAGTAGTGCCTGTCAGACACACTACTGTTCTGTATGTTTGTTTCAGTAAAACCGCACTGCATTGTGAAACAGTCCCATATCCACAAAAAGCAACCGCCCCTCACAATAAACAATTTCCAGACTATTTAAGTGACATACTGATGTCTGCCACAATAAAAACACAAATGTCAATCCCAGAAATGGAACAGTGAAGAAAACCAAGATACACTCGATGGTCAAAAATATGTGAATTTTTTTTAATAACCATAAAATTCCCCACATCGTGCAGTAAACAAGCATTCACAATGCAAAACCATACTTAAATATAGCACAGGTCAGTAGTTCTCAGTCTGGGCAAGAGTTTGCTAGTCATTGAAGGCATCTGCTATGATTTAAATATATTTATGCAGATTGCATGGCTATTAGACACGATCG
>JAYDZG010000023.1:10207847-10221157 GCA_034509265.1 Microcambeva bendego
AGATGATGAAAGATGTTCATTTAAAAACCCAGATAGATTGGAAAGCAGTGAGGATTGTTTGTTTTTCAATTTCTACTTTGTCTTTTCTTTAACCTAAGTATCTTGCACAGGCGATGACATTTACATGAAAAAAATAACATCAATCAGCATCAAACAATTTATACAATTTGAAAAATATTGAAGAATATTTTTTTATTACTGGCTTCCTAGCGCTGTTATGCTTGCCTTTAAAGCCAAAGGCTCAATCTGTCCTACTTCGAACTCGAAAGTGGACGAGCAAAACAAATGAACCCTTTTGGTAAAATTGATTTCTCATCTTCCTTTAATCTTTAGTAATATGTAATGGACATTTCCCCTATCGAAACCCCTTTCTAACTGGTACACACAGTTGAATCAGTTTATCTGGACACCAGTGATACATCTTGTCACATTGACTACCCCAACCATGTGTACAGCTGATTTGTGGATCCAGGTACCTTTATAGATAGGACTAAGGACTTTTCAGCTACCTTAACAGAGTCTTTAGGCACAAACACCCAGCATATAAAGACACGCTTAAATGGATGTCGTAATACAGGGAAGCTTCAAGTTAAGATATAAAATACAGAAGGGAAACCATGCCGTCATGACATGTAAGTGCCATTCAATTAGTTGTAAAGGTTAACTACTTATTTTTTTTAACATGACGTGACCTTGGTGAAGAAGCCACGGTTCCGTGAACATTGTGATGAGTGAGGAGCCATTTGTATTCAGTTATAATCACTAATAATAAAGTAAGAGGTCAGGCCATGAAGTTAAATCACACTATAAATCTTTCTTCACCAAAATAATACTTTTGATGTATGGATATTGTAACATGGTAGATTGTCAAAATAAAACATTATGTAACTCATAATTATTAACTTTTCAGAAAAGTAGTAAGATCCTGAGGTTGGTCAGAGATACTGTACATCATAGTGCCTTACTAGTGTATGTACAGTTTTGGCAACTAGTGTAACAACTGACTTAAGAATCTAGTATTTTTGAAGCTTTTAGCCTGTAAGATTTGAAGCTTACCCATGTTCATCTACACATGTATATCTGGAATTAATATTAGCCTAAAATGAACACAATATGAAAGGATTATTATCTTTTTAATCAGTTTGCATACAGATGTGCTTGGTTTTGTGTTGTGGTCTCAAAGTGTGTGTGTGTGTGTGTGTGTGTGTGTGTGTGTGTGTGTGTGTGTGTGTGTGTACTTGCCATAAGACAAATGGAAGAAGAAACAGACATACTGTGGCTACTTTGAAGTGATTGAGCCTGCTGCTTAGAATAGACTGGGCAAAAAATGCACTAATCGAAGAGGGCAAATGTCAGTATGGCGTGTGTGTGTGTGTGTGTGTGTGTGTGTGTGTGTGTGTGTGTGTGTGTGTGTGTTGTTTCACCATCTCCCTTGACTCAAATATGCAGACTATTGAGTTGTCCGTCCAGGCCTTGGGACAAAAGGAAAAAGTCAGCTCAACAAAAAGTCACAAAAATAGAGCCGTAAACAAATTAAAAATAACCACTTAAAAATTCAAAATTCTTTTTTTCAGTTTAGAAATTTTTGGGTATGTGATCAAAATGAGCAGTTTTAGTGTATTATAATTTTTATTCTAGTTTATTGAAGAAAAACAACTTTGCTCAATGTGGTAAAATACTTAATAAATCATTTGTATTTTATTGTAAAAGAACGGATCATTTTGAAGTGGTCTCTTATTTTATTCCATGACCGAATATAATACACGTTTAACATCTAAATGTTGTTTTGGGGGTATTTTGTAAAAGGTCATAGAACAAGCATAAGAAGTGAATATGTAGAGATGAATGAAACTGTGAGCAATATGCTCACCACATGCCTGACGTCTCCCGCTGTCTTTCATCCCAGCTTATGTTTTTATTTTTTTTTACAGAACTTGGCTTCTCTCCATTCAACTATTTTCTCTAGCTCCCCCTACTTCCTCTGGGATTCATACAGACATCCTTGGCATTAATAGATGCAAGGGTTGATAACGACAGCCCATCACTTACCAGGGATTTTACACTTCAGATATTAGTGCATTCAGAACAGGGAGAGAAGGAAGGATTTGAGAAAGTCAGAAGAGGTAAACCTCACAGAGCGACGGCCGACATCAGCCAGGAGTCAGGACACAGTATGAGGCTCATCAACCCCGGTGGCTGTGCGATGACTCAAATTACTAACAGACTGAAGTAGAAAAAAGCCTCTGAGGTCTACACTGAACCCAAAAGGTAAAAATAAGCCCAACTGCACTGTATGACATCACACATGTTGGCGGTTTTAATTCATACAGTCCATATATAATGCCAAAACAGATCAAGGCACTTCAACGTCCAACTTTGTATTAAAAGTTCACACACAAAAAAATCTCTTCCTGGATTACTGCAATTACTGTGATTATATAGACTAATTTACAGATTATATTAGTTATTATAGTGCAAAAGTTACAGTCCATCAATTATAATAGATACATTCAGAATATTTCCAGAAGAAAAGGTTCAAGCCATCTGAGGTTTCCGCTATACGATCCAAAACACTGAGCCAATCCTTCAACATATATAATCATCTATAGATCATAGAAATACAGTCTGTTTAAACATGAACGTACAGTTAAGCAAAGTCCATAAAGACATGATTTAATAAACCTATTTAATTAATGCAGTAGTTGTGAATCAGGCTTTGTGTCACCTAGTAGTGGAGGGCATATCCAGGATGGACAGATGACATTTTCCACTAGCACACCAGCGCTCTGCGTTCATGCGTCCGTGATTTGAACCAGTGATTTGTATCGCCGATCCCCAACTTGGATGAAGAAGAGGGTTACATCAGAAAGGGCAGATCAATACACCCCTCACCCCCACCCACAATGAGAAGTTTTCCATTCACACAGTAGTGGATGGCGACTTTATATTAATGACTATTATTTTAAATCTGGATGAACAACTACTAGATACCTAAGTAGACTAGTTTACATTCACACCATTGTAAAGTGTCATTGCTTAACTTTGATGTAGTAAAAGTCATCTGATTTGAGGAATTCAAAAGCAACCTTAGCAGATACTTCTGCCCAGATGTGCAATCATTTAGCAGTTGCGAGCTTTTTTTTATCCCTCACAGATTACATGGAATCGCAATTGTAAGTCCTAAAATTGTGTGATCAATTTGTGTGGGTAGCTGCAGCCTCATTATAGCCGCATTATAGCATCAGTATAATTATTATTTTTAGCCCTCAGAGTCTGAGTGCCAAAAATCTTTATCATTTTCGTCCTTTTGGCATGATGACCATCTGTCACCGGCTATATAAATATGAAAGCAGCTCTGATGACAAAATTTATACATTTCACACAGACTTGTAAGGCTGTGTTTGTGTGACAGACAGGGTGGTCCTGTTCCAACGATTATATGACGACAACGTCCCGACACATGCGGACCACCCTGTTCCATACGCTGCATTATAGGCGATAACAAAGCCAGCATTGACAGTGGCTCGTTGGCTTTCTGACAGGTCCGGAACCCTTGACCTAATGTTTTCTTACAATTTTCTAACTCCCGTTTAATTCCAAAGATGCACAAGGCCTTCTTCCCATTTTTATCCTTTTACATCTAAGCTCAGTGGAATGTGTCTCAGGTGTAACAGGCGTGCTGGTTCAAATTAGCGGAGTATAAATTAGCGTGACTTTCCTTCTCTTCTATCTAAACATTCATGTCTCCCATTCCACACGGCTTAAACCCCCTTTTCCTCAGCAGCAACCCCTCCGCACATCTTTCTGTAGCTGACCCCCCTCTCACCACCTTCTCCCTTCTTTTCTTGACACATAAATCTCTGCTTTTTCCCGCCCTGTGTATGGACTCACTACAAAATGATTTGTTGCTCTCCCATTGTCACATCTGGATCAAATTGAACAAATATATTAGTAGTAAAATGCTTTGTCATGTTATATTCAATTTCATATTATGGTATTAATATAAACATCACAGTATTGTAGTGTAGACATAATTGTTTCTACTAGTAGACACATTTTAAACGTAGAAAGTATATATTATACACACGGGGCCTCATGATGGATCAGTGTCATCTTATGGACAGTCCAAAAACATGCAGTCAGGTTAATTGTGTCTGTGTGTGCCCTGTGATGGTCTGTGCCCAGTCCAGGGTGTTACTGCATGTCTTGCGTCCATTAAAAAGCTTGCATGGGCTCCAACACCCGGCAACCCTGATCGGATAGGCAGTTAAGAAACTAGTGACAATGTTCGACACATTTACTTTACTAATTTCTTGTTTGGTCATTGTACTTATTAACATAATTTTGTTAATTTTTTCATACCCTAATTCCGAATTATCAATACATTTCAATATAAGCATAAAAACTTGAGGATATTATTTTCTTTTTGTGGTGCTTCAAGCTTAGTTCAGTCAACCTGGACGAGAGAGGTCACACTGTCAGTAGAGGTTCACATCTGTCCAAATAAATACTCTGCCATCCCATCAGCAGTAAGAAAACACACACACATACACACCAGTACTTCATCATCATCTTGCTCTTTTCACATTTTAGCTCTTGGCACCTGTCATCCTTGTGTTCGCGTGCCTGTGTTTATTGTTTACGACTACATACTGCAGCCTTAACCGAGCATGTCGTCCCAGAACAGCGCACGTTCGACAGGATCCAATGCTCCCTAGGTGTTCCTACGTTCAGAACTCAGTATTTATACGCTTTCACATTTACAGTGAGCAGGACCTCATGCTCCCTCAGAGCAGTCCCTTTACACCAGTCACGACATGCGTCAGGCCACTTTATGGAGGTTCTGAGGTCGAGTCATAGGACAAGAACCTCCTGTAAACAAGAGAGAGGTATGGTTTAAGTCCAGGCTGTACCTTCCTGACTGTCACAGAGAAAGATAAAGAGTCGAAAGGAAGAATAGTCAGAGAGAAATTGGCTTTTGAATGAGTAAGATGGTGGGAAAGGTGGCCACCTCGTCTATAGCGGTCTCAGAAAGGCGAGATCAAGGTGATGCCCACGCAAGTCCAAATCTTGCTCAAAATAGCCAATAGTCATTCAACTGCAATGGTTGTGCAGTAGTAAAGAAGACCTTAACTATATAAGGTTACAAAAGACTTAAAATGCTAAGAAGACCAGGAACAAATGTTCAAATATGATCTATTAAAGACTTTACACACATATTTGACTTTTCCCAGTTTCCCACTCCTACAGGTAACCTTTAGCCCGCTAAAATGCATCTGACGATCAGATAAGAGGTGAGCTTTCACCTCTGTGTAGTTCTTTCCAGCTGGGCAGGTTAGCGGTCCTGTGTTGTGGCTGACAAACACAGCCTGCAGCTTGCTCACTTTCATGTGAACCTGCGGAATGTACATCCCCATCCATCTAATTCAAAGAAGAACAACATCAGCTTGACTTAGGATACGACAGTGCCTGGCCCCTGCAACACCTGCAATGTCCTCCAGGGGTCCAATCAATCATCGAGGCTTTAGAGAGAGCCGAGAACTGCCCCCCACTTAGTTCAACACGACTGTGTTCATGAAAAGACTTTAATGGTGTCATTGTTTGTGTTTTGCGCTTATCCAGATGCCACTTAGGCCCAGGGGTCCGAATCTGATAGCGCTTTACTGGAGAAGTGTCATTCTACAGCAGCTGTTTGAATGAAGAGCTGGAGTGTGCAACAGATATTTCCTTATCAGTTTTAGGTTGCGGAAATCTGGGAAATAAACGGTTACATCGTTTTAAGATCCTAATACATGATTTACAAGTATTATGTGCAAATGACTGTTTCCCATTGCTCATAAACCAGTGAAAGTGGGCACAGAACCACCCAGTTCAATGATGGTGTTCCCAATTTAAATGGCAACTGCACTGTGTCATTCAACAAATCGTAGCGTTAAAAGTCAAACGCTTCGCTACTTTTGGCTTTTGAGCACAGCCCACTGTCGTTAGTTACTGGCACACAACAACTGCATGAAAGTACCAGAGCCTTACAGCAGACGCCCTTCCAACTTAGTTGTGCTAATTTCAACACGGTGGCTTTTTCTGTTGTTCGCATCCTCTAAAGCTGTTCCAGACATCTGACAGAGTCTTGTTTTATTTATTGACTTCATTTCACATCGAGGATAGGTTTTACACTACCCTCGGGTGATGCGAAGTTAATGTATTACTGCTGCTTAAACTTTCCTTAAGTGTTTAAACACTCGACGTATTGAAGCAGCAATGTAGAAGCTGAAACCATGCCGGAGTTTAAGAAAGCCAGATACTTTACTAGTATCCAGAATGGAAAAAAAAGATTCAAAGAAAGAAATTCAAAGGAAAGAAAGTTAATGTGCACATACAATTGCCAGAAAAGTCTTGATATCTGCACAAATTACTTATAAAGTGATTATATTTTTATCCAAATCAGTTGCCAGCCAATGTGTGCCTACTTTGTGTGCTTACATTACAGCCAGGGCTATAGAAGAATTTCTGAAGCTCAAAAAAACTCAACAAACTATTAAAGGACAGTTGTAAACAGTACATTAATTACTGTTACCCAATCTATGATTGGGCATTATACAAAACACCTCAAGAACTAGCTAAAAATATTTTCTTTGTTGGAGACAATACTCTTTAAAAGAACCTTGCCATTACATTACATACATGTCAAAACAATGCATTGTTACATCCCTAATATTGTATTATATTGTATTATGTATTATATCAATGGAGACTGTCAAGGTCCTGTTTTGTTGAATGCTGGAGTTTTGACGTAAAAAACCTTTTACACTCCACATCTTATCACTGGTCAAGGGTGAGGCTCCATCATTATTAAATCCATGGGTTCACACCCAGGACTAAAACAATTAATCAATAATCAGTGTAGAATAAAGACAAAAAATGTACAAATTGTTTTTAGTTACCAGACTTGGATTGTGACAGATTTGTATTTATTAAAGATTTTTTTTTAATATAATTTCCTAAAGGAGTGCTATACTGTGTACACAACACTAGGTTAGATGTCATTTGTCTTACACTCCATTTATTATCTTCTATTTATCCAACTGCCCAAGAACTACTGAAGACTTTTATATTTGTGAATAAGGCAGTTTATGGTCCCATGCGTATTAAGTGCACACAAATTTTAAGATTCAAATAGTAGCTGATTACCCAAACTTTTGACAAGGCTATTAGACTTAACTCACTTAACAACTCAGATTTATTATAGCCACACCACTGAGATGAACAACGGTTATTGCTTCCTCTTGAATTCCTTGCTTCCTCTCTTCGATTGTATTTTTCCACTTGATGCATTAAATTGATTTAATATTTTCTCACTTGCTGTTCAATCTGGTTGTGCACACCCATAAAAAACAACTTTCCCACAACAGCTTTTTCAAATTTGGGGCTTACGACGTTCTGCCATAAGCCACAAATTACCCCCCTCTAGCAGCAGTGAATTAGGAACAATTTTCTGTTTGCTATTAAAAAACGAGGAAAACGGGAAAGAGAAAGGCAGGAGAAAAATATAGCTCGCACCATGGACCACCAAGGAAGGCAGCGGTGAGATGACGAGCGTGTTCGCCTGCCGTCGGTTTGGGTGGTAGGGCGGTGTTACAAACACTGATCCACACAATAATCAATGCACTTAAAGACAGTGGAGCATTTTATCCCAGTGTGGCCCAGCTGTTCGATAGCTAGGTTTAAGCACTATGCTGTTTATGGTCTCCCATACGGGTCTTTATGCCACCCCACCATAATGAAAGCCAAGGTGAAGCTGGCGCATTACTATTGCAGCCGAATGGGTGGCGAGCATTTTATAGGAAAAATTTAAATTGTGACTTACCCTGGCAGCATAAATTTTACATAAGGAGATTTTACTTGTGCCAGCACTCATTTAGCTTGTTCTGTTGGATTAAACATAAAGGAATAAATTGGAGAATAATGGTTAGTAGTGATCTATGCCAGGTTTTTTTTATTGCCCTTTGAAAATTGATGTCCAGATTTCTATTCACTCTTGCAAATGTCTACAATTCACTGGGGATTTAACACACACAGGATTTATTAGCAGAAAATAGCAATCTTTTAATCTAAAACATTTTAGCAATGTCCTTTCCAAACCACATTCTAGTAACACCCAGTGAATAAAGGAGAGAACTCGGTTTTGCTATAAAATTCATTAGGAGTAGTCTGGGCTGACTTTATCAAAGACCAGATCACAAAAACACTTATGCTTATGTTAATTACACTTTCTTCTGGCTTTTTGATCAAATCTAGGTCATTTTTTATTCATGACGGCAGGGTTAACAGAGCTAATTTATGGTTGACACAGACTATTCCGGGGGTGAGGTGAAAGGTTGTGTTTCAAGTGACGACATCTGTTTTGGTAACATTGATTGCACTGTGTTGAATTTCATGAAAAATTATTTTTAGTGGATTTAACCAGTACAAACGTCCCCAATATCAGTAAGTATACGTCTACGCTTTGGAACTTCAGAAGGATATATTTATATTCTTTAAAAATGCATACATTATTTTATTGTATGCAGTTTTGCCTGGCAGAGTTTCCTAATCCCTTCATCAATAGGCCGAAAGCCAGAGTAGAAGATGGTAAATAAAAGGGCACTGGGCTTAAGCATCAACCATGGGCATCAGGGCACCATCTGTAAGAAAGCAGCAGGGTGCCATCGAGGTTATTGGAGAGACTTTGGTGGGGCAACGAGTGTGGTAGGAGAAGGTTACGGCGGTTTCGGAACCACACATTAAACAATAAAATACATCATATCCGGACACAGTAAAAATCCAGCTTGCCTTTTTGGTCTTACAGATGTTAATGAGGCTGATTGGATTGGAATTAAACCCAAATGGAAATTTAATATTTTGATGTTTGCTAGACCGCAGTCCTCAGGCAGGTTGGGAACAGGTGGCGACAACTGGGGGTGGTTTGTGTGCCATGAACAATACAATAAAGGATTAAATGAAATAGGGGACTTGATGGTTTTAAAATTGTTAACCTGAAGATTTTATATAACAGATGTAGTCTTATTAGTGCTGGTTATTTTATCTTTCATCATAATGTGTGATGACTGACAGTACAATTTTCTTCCCTCTGCTGGTGGTAGGTGATGATTATGACCGGGGTGTGAGTTCATGATCTTACTAGGTGGCTTTCATTGACATTCTTACTAATGAGGGACGTGGGTGATTTCCCTTTTGTAAAGCACATGCATAGAAACCTACCACACGTTTGAATGTAGAAATCAAAACCCTTGGTTTTCAATTTGCTTGAGGTACGTCAGTTGTAAATATGCAGCCTGAAACCACTAGTCAAAATGCTTCTAATAATTATTAATTAATTACAAATCATATAATCAACATAGCAATTACAGATTTTTTTTTTACATATTCGTATGGTCATATAATAAGTTGTTTCCTATCTATTAATTTAACAAGCTTTTTAAGATGGGATCATATCCACGTAGGCGTGCGATGAAAATGAAAGTAATGAAATGTAATACAAATAATAAATAACATTTTATATAACAGAATGAACAATGTAATCTCATAAATGCGCTCAATGGTTTTTATGAGCGATAAGAAACTCTGAGATCAACTTTCTATTTGTACATTTTTGCAAAGCATACTAGTGGTCTTAGACTTTTGGCCCACTGCATGTACATGTAAAATATGATGTATTCATAAGTAAGTAGGTTATTCTCTAATGAGGTTAAGGTTAAGGTTTGTGTTCAGCAATTTTACCTCATTTATTCATGTGTATAAAATATCAGCCAATATATTAAATATGAGACGATCTTAGTGATCATTAGTTAGTGTGACGGTCTTCGTCTTGTAGTATTCTGACCCGGGCTGCGTCCCAAATCGCATGGTTCCATACTAAACAGTACACAAAAGCGATAAGCTAGAGCTTAATACCTAGTACACATCAAGCACCCGGATGATGAAATGCGATTGAACATAGATTATGTCTGTAATATGTGATTTACAATACAGGGTCAGTGAAAGTAAGCACATTTCCCTATCAATTTACTAGGACCCTACTGATATGGTAAGAAATACAGGCACATTTAATACATGTACAGATATAAAATGTTCATTTAAAAAATGTGTACAATCAATTTCAAATTAATAATAGAAATATGTAAGCTCATGTAGGGTATGTATAATGTATTTCCGACATATACGTAACATATTTATACATGTAAAACATATTTTAATTGTGTAAGGAAGGAAGCATCTTCTTTGAATGACAGGAATGTTTAAAAGAACTTTTTAGCATACAGCTTATTTCATTTATATGTTATGGTAATAAAACTTTGCATTTAAATATAAGTATATATAAATTTAATATTCGGATACACCATATTGTACCATATAAAATTCATCCTGGAGGCAGCCATGGCCTGGTAGTTAGGGAACTGGGATTTTGATCAGAAGGTTGCCGGTCCTATTCCCAGAGCGGACAGGTCACGACTGAAGTGCCCTTGAGAAAGGCACCTAACCTCTAAACTCTCCCAGGGCTGCCGACCTCTCCGGGCACGTGTGCTCACTGCCTTTGTAAGTGTGTGTGTAAACATGAGTCAGCAGTATCCCTGAAGCACAGAAAACATATTAAAATCGATTGACTTTATTCATGTATTGTTGTCTCTGAGACCCCAATTGGTATAAATTAGGGGGTGTTTAGAACACAATGTCAATACAGTTATCAATAATATTTATTGGCAGTTTATATATAATTAGGGAAAGTCATAAAGGATCAAGCTGATTGAAAGATGATAGATGAAAGATGATATTTTATGGGCTCTGTGGTATTAGGGACCAGAGAAATTGAGAGTTAAATAAAACTGGCATAGCATATGTTTGTGCAGTATTTTTTAAGCTATATTTAAGTGTAATTCTACAATTACTTTGTATTGAAAAATTACTGTACATACAAATACAAATGTATACATCATGCTTTGAGAACATTTACATAGACGTGCGTTTCACGGCAAGGTCTTTCATTAGTTGGATGCATTCTGAATATACACCAGAGCTAATACTGGAACACATGAAAAAAATACAGGTCTGAAATTTGTTAGAATCCTCTCGAACATTGGTAACCCTGCACAATCACACTTTATATTGTTATGGGACGTATTAATTACATTTGGTTGGTTTGTTCGTTCATCAATCATTAGTATGAAGTTAGAATGTTTTTTTTTAACCAGGGTACTCACTTTTGGATCAGTTTCAACACATGGTTACTATAGACCACTCTGTGGTACATGAAATCTCGTCTTTATTTGGTGTTGGATGCGAATAAAATGAAAGGAGCAGAGAAAATGAGATGAAAGCGAGGAGTGGTGATTTATAATTGGATAGAGCGCCAATGGATGGAAAAGTGAAGGAGAGCGAACTTTGCCAGAAAAAGCAATATCCAACAACCCCAGCTCCGAGTGTAAGGCAGTCATTAAATTCCGTGGCGTGTGCGTGCGTACATGCAAGTTTGTAGAGACTAGTCAAATGGGGTAAAACACTGTATATATGTGCTGAAGCTGGTCATTAAAGAGCTGGGTGAGAGCTATGAGTCTCTGATCTATTGTGCCACTTTGGCGGTTGGTGTGGTGATGACACTGGACACCATTGAATTAACAACCTCCCTCGTATTAGACCTCTCTCCAATGGCACATCACTCTGTCATTGCCTCTGATCTTCCTCCATCTCTCCCTTAATCCTTCTTTCTAAAATATTAATCCACTTTTGATAATAAATAGATCATCCTTAGATACCTTAAAATATTATGTCTGGCAAGTGTGAAGATGATGGGGAAACCGTAACAAAAACATCTTACATTAGTTGTGGATCAAAAGAATTACAATCAGATTTAAAAACCTGATCTAAAAATAGCCAACCTTTTAGTGTACCATGGTTGTTGCAAAACTACAACTATAAATTCATTTTAATTCATTTTTTAAATATAAGTGTTATGGTGGGTGCCAGAAACACTCAGCAGGAGATCAGAAATGAGACAGGATATCTCTTACTCATTAACTTTCACTTGGAAGGTGCATTCCAATCCACATTCTGGGATATATATGCAGGGTAAAGAAATAAGTGAACTTCCAGTGATGGTTAGAATACACGAGGAAGAGAAAGTAGACAGTCTAATAAGTTACAATTAGTAGTTGTATAGGTACAAAGTGCATTTTAGAGGCAAGTGTTGATCATAAAAAGGGAATATGTGCAAATGTATGTTGGTATGTGATCGTTGGGCCAATTAAAATGGTTCGAATTTTCAATGCATGGTCCATGACCCGTGGTGTAGTTACATCCCATAAAGCACCTCGTTCAGAAGGAGATCTGTGTAAACAGGTAGGGTGTCTGAGGTTGTGGAGGTGTTAAACCTTACCTGTTTGACTTGGCGTCGGGGGCAAAAAGGGTAGAGTAGTCACCGCCTGGGTGGACCTTGAAACCTCAGCCTGGCTGACTGCATCTGAGGGAAGATGTGAGTTATGATGAGAGTGGTGATAAACCGAAGAGAGCCACACTGAGACTTGCAGCATTTTTACTGGCAATTTGACTAAAGGGATGTCACATAAAAAGCTATTCGTCACATTCATAATGCCATTAAAATGCCTAATGTGACAGTGATTCAGCGTACAGTGAAGGTTTGAGTGATGACATGTTAGGGGCCACATATTTGGTGCTTGTTATGATAACTTTCTTTTTACAAGAAATGACTGATTTGACTCTGGATTTACTGGACTCAGACCTTCATTCTTTTACAAATGATTTGAGACCGTAAAAATATAGATTTAGCACATTTATATGCTGGATGCACATGTGTTTTAAAGCGCCTTGATGGTGTGGGGTTAAGAGTTGAGACAAAGAAGGGAGAGATTTAAAGCGAGCGTGGTGCAAGTGTTAGGTCAAAGATAGGCTGAGATTTTATTATTCTGTTGGGACCAAGTTAAATACAGGGAGTTATTCAGAGCAAATGATGGAGGAATCTTTCCATTACCATTCCATGTGGTAGGAGTGAAAAGCTGTGTGCGATCCAAAGTCAGCTGCAACCTTCCAGCTAATCTCTCCCTCGTCTCGCTTGCCGTCTCTCTCCCCCAATGTAACACTTCTATTATTTTGTCAGGTGCAGAATTTTTACTCCTCAGTGTCATTCACTGATCTCAAACCCCTTACTGTCTGTGAATTTTGCAGATTTTTTAGTTTAAGCATAAAAGCAAATCACTCTTAAGTACAATTTAATCAGTTAAATACCTTAAATGCTAAGTTGA
>JAYDZG010000023.1:10230190-10240971 GCA_034509265.1 Microcambeva bendego
GTTACAATCCAAGATTAAAGTCCTATTAGTTTTAATGAAATGAACGAATATATATGAATATATATAATTTCCCATAATCGCAAGCAATCGTTCATTTCATTTAAACTAATAGGACTTTAATCTTGGATTGCAACAATGAAAATATATGCAAGGTCCAAAAACAATGGTTTTACAAAACGTTGAAGCTTTTTTTGCGGTTTTAAATGTTTGTTACAAAGAGCTACAAAAATCTAAGGAATTAATCCAGGAATTGATCATAGAAAATTATTAGAATTAATTTATTTTACTATTTTTGCACGGTGCATTTTTGTGAACAATCTTTTGCACTTCGAGAGAGAGCGCGTGCGTTCGCGCGTGTGTAGGAGATACTATTTAATTGAATTTAATTAAATGATTTTCTTTTAAAGAATCGTTATGTAATTAAAACGAGCTTTTGAGTATTCAGATGTTACACATTTTGGTCGATCTGTGTTTCAGAATTCAATTACAATAATTTATCAATCATTTTAAGTATTAAATATGTCTAATATTTGGTGAATACAAACTACTTAAAAATAAAAACAATAATATTACGGTAAAATCATTAACGACCTGTTTCCGTATTTCCAGATATTTTCATTAAAATGCAAGTACACATGACGTAAATAATGGGTATTGATTAAGAACTGTATATAAAAGTTACAGCTAATTTTAAATGCACACATTATATATAGTTTTCTGTATGGTTGCCATTGTTTTAAGCAAGCCTTTAGGACTTAGTGTGATGGAAAATGCATGTTGACCAGTAGGTGTCTTCATGTTATTGTGTTCATGTGAATTCATCTATGCATGTCAGTTTTAGTCAATCTGCCCCCTGGTGGCCACACGTGCTTTTGCGTCTTATTGATTTACGTCCAATGTAAGATGCCTGATCAATATTAGTCTCAACGTAAATCAATAAACCAGCGGTTGAATAGGATGGGCATTAAAAACTATACAAATGATATATAAATAGAAAAACGTAATAAAGATATGCATGTTCATGTCAGAATAACACGTTTTTTATTTACTTATTAATAAACACATCGAAGCATCTATGTTTTCGGCTATCTTTAAAACTGTAGTGTCTTTTACCAGTTTTCTAATGTGGTGATTGTTACATTTTATACCTGTATCAATAATGGCCAACATCTGGATATTTGCGCGTCTCGATATAGCCCGTCTAGCTCCACAATTACAAAATGCGGCACGGTGGCTTAGTGGGTAGCACAGTCGTCTTAGGTTCGATCCCCAAGTGGTCTAGATCCTTTCTGTGGGGAGTTTGCATGTTCTCCCTGTGTCTGCGTTTCCTCCGGGCTCCGGTTTCCTCCCACAGTCCAAAGACATGCAGGGGCTCCGCACCCCTTCCCGACCCTATCTAAGATTAGGGGTTAAATAAAATTAACTATTTTTTTGTCGAATGACTTCTCACCAGTAGATGGCGCCAAAGCTTAATTCAATGTAGAAGTTTCACTTGTTGCGTCATGGCAGACCAGTTATGTGAGAAATCGTTAAGCCTTCTTGACCCTGGTTACTCAGGCAAATTAATAAGTACATTTAAATAGTCAATATTTATCTGGCACTTAAAAACACATTCAGCCATTAAGACTAAAGAACGAGCAGTGTGTCTTAATGTGTATACGTGTTTAACAAATTATTCTTTTTAAATAAAACAATTCTTATAGGTGTCAGTTTTCAAGTGATACATTTCTCCCTACAAATGAGATTTTCCTGTTTTAAATGTTGTTTTAGTTTTGTTTAGAGTTAATTATAGTTTTCATTGATTATTTACTTTCAACAGAGAAAGATCTTTTATATTCTTTATAATATTAAGGTTATTAAGTGTGTTAACAAATCACAACATTGGATTTGGGTTCTATCAATGAAAAGACAATTTTCACATGATCTGTGAAGGTTTTATGATCAACCCAAGCAGAAAAAAAAATTCACAGGCCATCATTCATCCCAACTTCCACTGAAGCAATTTACCAGTGCTATGCTCAGCTATAAAAGTGGACTGGTATGCATCAGTAGTCTATGAAGTAATAAATAACCACGTGAGTATTATTTAAATAATGGAAGCTGCTATCAAACCCATGACCCTGGGGGTTTTCATTTTATGGCCTTTTATGATGACATTAGATAACTTGTCGTAAGTTAATAACCTGAGTGTTATTTCACATATAGACTTGAATGCAAAACGACATCATTGTTTCTTCTGTAGCCTCTAATTGGGTAATTGTAATGTAATTCTTGATCTACGTCAGAATTCATTTTGTAATATTTGAAGCTGCTTACCTGTAATTTACTTTTAAATAAAGTAAACACAATTCAGCCAAGCTTTTAATATCCAAGCCATTGAGCTTACTGGACTCAGAGCAGTGTCGGCCTAAAATGTCCAATGTATTCATATTCAATTAAGGAACCATTTCAGGAACCTGTATGATTTCTGTATGATCTAACAGCTGACCAAAACTTGGTCTTTAAAATAGCTTAGTTCCATATCCAGTTTCCAGTTTATACCACTTTCAATTTTGAGATTGAGGGTACACCAGTGCTTTTGGTATCAAGTGTAAAAAACTAAAAATCTATTTAGAACAGATCACTGCTGTTAACTCCTTTAAATACATTTTCTAGGATTTAGAATGATGATAACAGTACATCTCAGAAAACCCTCTAATGGCATGATAAGACTGAACAGGGGAAAAAAAGGGGAAATAAAGTAATGCAGAGTTATATTTCAGCTCTGTGAACAGACAACACAGTGTTCTTGCTCCCCTTGTTAAATCCCACCTGTCTCTGATCCCAGAGTTGGCTAAAAAAATATATCAGCTGCTGCCTGATCGGTTTGAAGGTCATGATCCCAGACGTAAGGGTGTGTAGAGGTCATCTCCAGCTGTTAGGTCTTGTTGCACACATGTGTCTCCATGTCCTTTTCTGTTTTGTTTCTCAGTAGCATTCCTAGAACTCTTCCCATCAGACAAGTGCACCTAAGAAAGAACAGATTTAGCACCAGTCAACATTTCCTTTCGCCTTCAATATCCTTCAGTAGGCCCACCTGGGTTGCCAGTTCTGCTGAGACAGCCGACACGTTATGTGGTCCGAACAGCTGGTTGAGTCTGGCTTTGGGTGGGTTAAGGAAACATTCATCATTATCAGGCTGATTGTTTTACTTCCCTCCCGAAGGAGGCTAGAATTAGCTGATGAGCCGGATCAGTGTGTGGGCGAAAGAAAAACACTACGTATGTGTGTGTACATGAGTGGGGGTCCACTGAGACGGGGACTAAATATATCTTTGAGAGTGATCAACGTTAGACTTTTTTTTTAACTCTTGTTGTTTCCTTTAAGAATCATTAAAAAGGTCAAAACTGGCCCAAAAGCAGCGACCTGGCAGTTGCTGGGCTTGAACTAATGACTTTCTGATTACAAGTCCAGTACCTTACCCACTCGAGGACAACTGTCTATGATATAAAGGAGTTCTTATAGAACCAGCTGACTGCAATAAGTAAAGAGTACCTTTTCTTGGTTAAATTTTATTCACATTTTCAAAGTTTTGTATTTCTGTCATTAATTTCTTCTTAATGTATTATTTATTTAAGCTCATATTCTGTCATTGGCTTGCCAACTCATTTTGACTCAGACCTGTACATGATATTCAACTTGAGATCAAAACCATCATATGTAAGACTCATTTGTTAAAGAAGTCTCCATGTTTCTTGAGAATATCCTTTTTAGAGAATTGTCTTAATAAACATTTCTCTTTTTCCATTAGTCAGCATCGCTGTATGCCAGCAACAATTCCTCTGTGAAAATGAGTGAACCATGTCGTAGCTGAGCATTACTTGCGCAAAGGAAGAAGGCCTGAGTCACAGGAAATCCCCTCCGAAATTGTGTAGCCAATTATTCTAAATTATTTGCACTGATGCTGAGATCCATGTCAGAAATAGCTGCTAGATTGATATGATATGATCTTAACCAACTGTAGTATGGTAAATCTATACACCTTTTTAGGCTGCTGATGTACACCGGTGGTTGCACAGTGCTTGTTTTGACAGTTCATGTTTTCTTATATGCAGAAACAAAAGAACCTTAATGTGCGTAACCTAATGGAAGCTGTGTTACAACAGACACCCAAGTGGTTTGTTGAAATCTGCCCTGAAAAGGCAATTCTAGGAAAAAGGCCAAGACTTAATGCTATCCATTTCACCCAGACAATACAGTGTAGGTCCATTTCAGCTTGCCATAGTCCATTTCAATGGAAATGTGACTGCCTTGCAGAAATGTTGAATGTGTCCACGGCCAGGAAAAATCATGAAAAAATATAATATTGCTCTATAATACTGCATTTGTGATTATTTTATTTATATAAACAATAAATGCCCTTTCATTTCTGATGTAGGTGCAAAACAAAGCAAATTTCCCTTTATTCTGTAGAAAAAGTGAAATGAAATCTTGAAACAAATTCCACGTTGTATGAATAAAGGAATAAGAAAAATAAAGAAAGCATCCTCACATGAATAAGTGTGGCCGGAAACCCCAAACCTGACAATTTTGTGTAGTGACGTCAACCAGGCGAGGTTGATAGAAACTGCCTTCTGCTGTTTAAAGTAATTATCGATTCCTTTTTTTCATCAATTACTGATGTGGATCGGGGCTCATAAGGACTTGTTTCATATAAATATGTATACAAATATAATTTTTGAAATAAATAATAATAGGAACTTAAAAGAAGAATTTGGCTTTAAATTAATGTATCAACAACAGAAATGGATTTTCATTTGTCCTAAAGTTAATTCTGTTAGAAATTAATACAATGTAAGAGACAAAAACGTTTTCTATATCAAAGATCTGTGCAATTCTTATTCCGACAGCAGCAGTGTGTCATTTCTGTAGTAACGTGCCACAACATGAAAAAGCATAGCAAGTTTCCTACTGTAACATGATCGGCCCACACATCTCTTTCTAACATCGATATTTCTTCATGGAATTCAAATGGCCTTTGACACAACTGCTAGGAAGAAAATGAAAGAAAAAAAAACCAAACAAACAATTTGCAAGACGGGTCACGACAGGCCACCGTAGTCAGGCGCCAGTGTAAAACATTTGTTCTCACCAACCTGGTCTTCAGATTTTTCTCCACATGCAGGTCTCAAGCCACAAGCTTAGTAATCGTGCAACCCACCCACTCACTCCACAATATTTTACCTAATTGAAAGCAGGTTCTGAAATGACACGTGTGGGAAAGTGGCACACACATGAAAACCCTGAATGGGGTACCAGTCCATTGCAGACCACACACACTCAAATATTCACCTATAGAGCAATTCAAGATCTATTTCTGGAAATTAAGTCGATAATAAATGCACATGTTAATCATTCATGTATGATTATTTTAGCACTTCAGTCTTCACTTCAGACAAAAATATTCAATTGGTCAAATGTTAACTATTAAATATATTGGATTGACTATGGAACAACTGCTTTAAAGATTATCTACACGAGCCTTATTAATTCAGTGTTTTACCTAAACCCACAAAGACGCCGTGTGTCACAAAATACCTGTGCATGCACAGCAGGCAAATCATGAACTCATGTGAATCGATTCTCAACTGACTTGAGGTGTATCATTACATCCCTATTAGATACTGATTTAAGACAAGCTGATATTTAATGCCTTTATGTTAAAAAGCCACGCTTCTATTTATTTCTTTACGCAATATTAAATTCTTCACGTGTCGACACAAATTGTCTACAGTTCATTGTTGGGATCTCTGACAGCGTAAAAGTTCGGCCAGTTCAGAAGAGGAGAGCAATTCCATGCTTTAAAAATGTATTAATTTGCAACTGTCTGACAAGACTTGGCCAGTCACAGAGTGCTCAATTCCCTTGTGTGCTCTCGGATTCATGAGAGTCGGCGTATTCACTTGACGTCTCACATCATCAGTGTGATTGTAAAGGCCGGCCAACATCTACAAAGTCAATTTATTTTAGGACGGCGGAACATCTTTTTGTGTAACACTCCAGGGAAAGAATTGTTATATCAAATGTTGATGATTCTCTGAACTCAGAACCATGACTGTTGTAATAGATGTCTGATTGTGAATATAGATTTGTTTTTGTGACTGAACGGTCATTATAGGTTTTAGGACGATGAGATCTCGGGAAACCTTCAGGCTAGTTCTCCACGGTTACCTAGTCAGCCTGTTTGGCATGTGCCTCAGTTATCTACATAATCTCATTATCTTCCAGACTTATCGCATCAGAGAATTAGCGTAATTTTGGGTGGGTATACAGTATTACTAGGGTGGGGTCATTTTTTAGAAATTAGTCTGTCTTCTGAAAGTGAAGGTTAAAAAATGTTGCTGACTGAAATGAAAGTGTTACAAACGTCACCTCACAATTGTTGCAGCACTAATTATATAGTTACACACTATATATTAGGTTCATATTTGCTTTTTAAAAACATCATTAAGTAGGTAGCACTGTTGCTTCACAGCAAAAGGGTCCTGGGTTGGATCCCCAGGTGGGGTGGTCCAGGTGCTTTCTGTTCCGTCTACAAACAGAGTAGAGAACATTTTTCCTTTGCCTAGCACGTTACAACACATACAGTTTTTGATGAAGTAAATGAAGTGTTAAGGTGCTTCAAATGATCCTGATTTCAGTCAAATTACATGAAATTCATTGCGATATAGATCTAATATAATGAAACTTTCTGCACGTATCAGGCATTAGCTGGACAGGCACACCCTAACCACATTTCAAGGTTCGAGAGGAGAAAGAATGCCATCTGCGTATTATACACAGCCAAAAAACCAAAGCTCCCCACCCAACTGCCTGGAAACTAGCATCACATCCTAATACCACCAGGGCTGTGTGTAACAGTAAAAGTGATGAAAATGTGAAACATCAGGATTTCCACTGAAAACAGTTTAAAGCTTTATGGTAATGCACAAATATTAGGAAAAAGTATGTTTTGCGCTGTGGGGGAGGAAACCAACAAAGTCCACACGGAAAGGACCCGGACCGTCCCCACCTGGAGATCGAACCCAGGACCTTCCTGACTTGCTGTGAGGTGATAGTGCAACGCACTAAGCCACAGTGATTTTTATTCATACAGTATATAATATAAAATAATGATGATTTTAATGACCAGTGTTATGAAGACAAGCTGAGTGAGACGCTGTACCATTTCAGTTTGAGTGAATGGAAGCAATAGAAGCTTGATATTAGTTCATGGGTTACTATATTAGTTCATGGGTTACTATATTAGTTCATGGGTTTCTATATTAGTTCATGGGTTTCTGTTGTAAAACTCTGTAACCAGAGACATTACGTGGGTCTGGATTCATTTGCAATAACCCAGAAATGTAAATTAAATGATGTTAAATATGGCTCAGTGCCAAACAGTGGAATTTCCAGTAAAACCCTCCAGATGTAATAATTTTGCACTATTTTTTTATCTTTCATCTTTGCTTGCTGTCAGCCCACATATGGTTCATCTGCTTTTCTGGGCTCAGTAAAGTTCCTCTAACTCAAACTAAACAATTTGAAGCTATGCTATTTGGGTGAGGATCTTGTTGAAAGTTGGATTGGGGAATAATAAACAAGGAGCTAGCTCAGGAACTGTCATGTGGATTTTATCGTGGTTGAGGTTTAGGACCATTCAAGTAAAGAGCTTCAACAATATTGGTAAGCTAAGAGGAACTTAACTTAAGGTATTGTGTCTGATGAGGCAGGACAAATAATAAACAATAATCTTCAGTTTTAATCTTTATATTCACAATTTGAAATTTCTACGTACTTTTGCTGACTTGAGTGAAGTATTGGCTGGGCTACTTTTGTTCCTTGTTCCTTTTTCTACCAGTGTAGTAGTGTCCAATTTCCTGCTTGTAAATCTGTTACCTTGACCAGCCTGTACAAACCTTATAAGCATTCTTTAATTACGCATGGCAATTTTATCTGCCAGTTTAATAGTATAGCTGAACACTGCTCCAGATAAAAAAAAATATTTTGCTAATTGTATGTGCTATTATATTTTATGTTTCTTCTGCTGGTTTATGCTTTAAAAGAGAAAGATACATGCCAATGAAGCTAGATAATCAAAATTATTTTGGCATCTACTATAGTTTTGAATCCTTTCGGCTGTCCTATTGAGGGCATTATTATTGGGGGCATTATTGGAGGCATGTCCTATTAAGATTGGCATATTGAGTGGCAACTGGGTTGAAATAATATTGGGTGGAAATGGGTTCTGCTAAGGGCTGTTTGAAATTGCGTAAAAATGGGAGAAAATACATAAATAAAAATGGAAAAAAAACTAAAGAACATTTAAATGCTTGGATAACATGTTATATAATACCTCACACTAGCGGAGGTGTAAAAAAAAAGACAACCATTCATACAGGAACTTATCAGAAAATGCATGATTGTTTTCATTGAGGCCTCATTCATTTTTGAATATATTTTAATATTGCTTGGTATTATCTCTCTTCCTTTGTTTCTTTTAAAAGAATAGCGATAGTTAATCTTTTGTAAGAGGACATGAATGTGTGAGCCAAAACAGACCTGACTCTTATCAGTGCCCCTGTGCTTTATTATTAAACTGTGAAATCGCACTGGTCAACGTGCCGTCCAGACCACAGTACTCCAAAATGAGCTTAAGGACTTAGAAACCACTAAATAACTGTATCAAATAGACTGTATACTTGATACATCTTCAGGATGTAATAAAAATACTATTATATCGAACAAGCATACATATTTGGCTATCAATAATTACTGATATACACCAGACGTCATATATATTCACAGATGTCCTGCTCCAGACTAGAGTTGTTTTCTTGATAAGATTCACGGAACGCTCAGCTATCTGCTTAAAGAAATCTGCTGTAGAGAGCCCATATACCAGGCCCTCAAAATCAGTCCTGTCTGCTCAGTGTTCTGCAGAGTGTCCCACAACACCTTATTTAGCTAGTAAGGTTCACACTGTTCCTGCTAGTCATGTTAAATATGCTCTTTTTAGAGATTATGCTGTGATTGAGGGTTAAAGACCTACCCCATTAGTACCTTAACTATTAACTTGTGTCCATCCCAATCTTTATTGCTCCTGCATAAAACATGGTACCATTGATTGATAGATTTAAAATGTTATGATACGATAGTTCTTGTATTAAATACATACAACAGTCTTCACTATGCATCTTGGCAGAACAGAAGTTCTCATCATACTACCCTACCATTAAAATAGTAATCCGTATCTTGGTCAACAAAATGTAACTGATAAGCTGTTTTAAGTTTTAATTTAATAAAGCAAGGACTTTTGTTTTAGTCAGCACTGTTAGAAGTTATTCATCTTCGACGTTACAATCAAAGCCTTTAAAATTTCAACAGGAACACTCATTCAATTTCAATGATTTGGAAAATGGTAGAAAAAGCAAGACCCTTAACCCTATCGGCTCCAGGGACGCCGCACAGAAGATGACCCTGTGCTCTGACCCCAGCTTCATAACAAGATGTAATAAACACGTCCACAGATTCAGACAAAATAAAGGCGTCCCTATGTGATCCACACATTAAAGAGTTCATGTAGGCATTATCTGCAAATCACTACAAAAATGTTGCGTAGGTTAAAATAATATTGTACATTCCGCCAAACTGAAGTGTTTAAATGACTGCAAGGGTTATGAATATAGTTAATAAAGGGGTTAACATATGATTGAAATGCAGAGTGATGTCTGATTGGTGAGCACTGGCTGCAAATAGCTAAGAAAGATCCAGTCTTGACTAAAGGAACATAATAATTTTGAGTTAGTCTAAACTACATAGTAGTGTTCAACTTTGGGGTGCTACATGAGTAACATTTTATTAACACTGTATCACACAATCTAAGCCTTGCCTGGCGAACTGGACGTTTAATAAACCAACACAAACAGTCCCTGTACCTTCCCTTTAACCCCTAGACCTCTCACTATCTGACCCTTGAGCTCTCGCCTGCTTAACTTACTGACCACAGCTGCTTCCCAAAGAACAGTGAAGTCAGGACAAAGAGTGGAAGCTGTAACCTTCAACTCCAAGCCTTTAATCAAACGTTCATAAAAGAGCATGAAGTTTAATGCAAGCAGGAATAAACTGCCACAAAAAATGCATAAATACAAGATGCTTGGTCATCGTTGCCCTTTGTACCTCATAATTGGGCTGAATAAGAAAAATAGAAAGAGTCACATGAGACAATTTTGTTTGAAGCTCCAGCTGTGAGGTCAGCTCTTCTTAGGGACAATGTGAGGATATGAGTTGACGAGATCTGATAAGACTCTGGAGGTGAAGGGTGGAGGGAAAGAAGGAAGGCTAGATTCTGTTTATCTTTTGACATGATCCTAGGTTTTCACAGTGACGCGATAAATACTGTAATTAATTATATGCATGGCCTTGACTGCTGAGAGTCTTTTGTGTGCCATTACACTCACTGAATAATCCAATCATTATTCATTTTGCAGTTATATTTCCAGTTAAAACTTTACAAATTAAAACTTATGCAGTCTTTAGATCTTGGGGGTTTCTACAACTGTTTTTGTGACTGAATGATTGGGACACGTTTTTAAAAATGATGTTCAAACTTTTCCAAAAAAATGATTATGATTATCCGATTAGTCGCAGCCGACTCTCGGTCACTTGATGGATCATCGATCTATTAAGTATTTCGGCAATGATAGTGGAGTAGTTTGCCATTGCTTTCTCCACCCCTCCCCATTTATCCGGGCTTGGGA
>JAYDZG010000023.1:10242663-10255600 GCA_034509265.1 Microcambeva bendego
TGCTGAGGTAAACTTAGTTTTAATGTTATCAGTTTAACATCTCTTCAAACATCATTGATCAGTTTTATGTTTTTGTAAAAACAGCTGCAGCTCAGGGTGGAATTATATTTATGAATTAATCTTTGAGGTTTGGTGTTATAAATGTTTGGACTGGTTATGCTATAAACTGGGAGATGGGCATTACTGTGTAAGTATCTACACACAAGAGGATATATTTGTACTGACCAAGCAATGTCAAACGCTTACGTGGTCCTGCAAAGTAACATGGGTCCTGGGAACCCTGACTTCAGTGTTGCCTTTATTCTAGCTTTGAGGAGTTTCATTTTATCGATGCTTGTTTCTTCTGGTTATGAATGGGTTAGAAATTGCCTCTAGAGTGAATAAATGTATTTATAGTTATAAAATTACCTTAGGGAGAAAACCATGAGATATCCTTTTGGAAAACACCAGACAGTAAATGAAGGTTCTTGTAAAGTCCCAATATACCACAATAAAACAAAAGCATGAACAAAAGTGGGTAAAAAATGCAGAAATATATATAAAAAAAAAGAACTAAACATTGGCACAACAGGCAATTTCTCAAGAATAATTTGTCACACCGTTGAGTGGCCAATAACTGATAGTAAATAGGAGGAGTTTTTGAGCCTTGCTTGCTTGGTTTTAGCAAAACAACTCAACTTACTTCAAAGATGTCACAACAAATAGAAATGTGGTAGGGAAAATGTGGGCAAATTTTCATAAAGGACCCCAAGCAAGCAGTTAAGAGAGAAACAATGCTTCCTGGAAATGAAAATGAAATGTGCAAGCAGCACCTTCTGTCATGCACTCAGCAGGTTTTCTACTCTTCACACAGGCATTCAGGGCTTCCCCAGTGTTACAGCTCAGCAGGGGTGCATTTCTCAGACACTCTGTTCCATAATGACAGGTCTCACTCTCCGACTCCCAAACCCACAGGGTTGTGTCAAATGAAAACCGAGGATGGAGAGAAAAGTCATGAATGAGTGGGTGGATGCTCCATTAACACGTGACATTTAGGTGGTGGACTGCACAGGGCTTAATTTTAGGGTGTAACTGAATCTGAGTGAGTGGTGCGTAATTTTGTATGGGTGGGTCTTAAATCTTTATTATTTTGCATATAGACGTAAGCACTTCTATTCTAATACTAGCATAGCCTTTATTCTTGCCTATGTTTTTGAAGTGGGGACACAAAAATGTGAAGAATACAGAAACACTAGATGCAGGGATAAACTCACTTCCAACAGGGTCCCATGGGAGTATAACATTGAAGTCATAACACTAAAGCCTTGCTGTTCTTCTAAGCAAATACCATCAAATATAAAATTCACAGCTGCTCCACCCTAGTAACCACCAGCTTGAGAAATGTGTTGCGGGCAGGCCTCAGAACTAAAAAAAATGATACCCCTACTGCTCGTCAGCATTTTAAATCAGCTGTCATCTACATTCCTAATTTAAAAAAAGCTGGGGCAGTGAACCAAATGAAATAATTTGCAATTATAATTTCCTATCTGTGTTCAAATAACTTTGCACTGTCACATATAATAATATTAGCTATATGTATTATGGGGTGTGATGCCTCCTAATCATGATAAACTAGCTAAAAAGTATTACATTGATATTTTTACATATCAATTTTACATCATGCTCTATACCCTGTAAAAGCTAAGGACACGTGCATGTATTTTAAAGTAGTCATTTTGTCCATTCTTCTTAAATATTACACTTAAGATGCACAGCATTCTGTGCTTTTGATGATGTAGTATGTACTTATACACAGATCATGTATAACATTATGACGGCCTTCTTGATATTTTGTTGTATAACATGCATCTAAATAATTCATTATGTTAAGAATTGTGTATATTTACTTCACTGCATTTATTGTGGTTTTCTACCTTTTGCCAAATTCATTTGACCCACTGAGGATAAAAAGGAAGTTAAACAGACAGTGAAAGAATATTTGTACATTTTCTACATTCTAAGGAGTCAATTATGCACGCCTGGAGGTAAGTACTAGACTAAACTAGATTTAGATTTGGTTGTCTGGTGTGTGAAAATGTAAGCCCGCTTGGTGATAAAACTGACATTACAAGCGAAAGTCAATATTGTGGTCTCAGTTAGATGACTGGTGCTTAGCATAACCTATAGACATGCATATTTAGACCCTTTATCTTGTGCATCACTTGTTTAAACCCAGTAACGTAGTGTGTAACCCTTAAGAGGTTCAGAGATTTTCATTTTCGCCAAGCTTTATATGAAGACAAAACCACTCTGAGCCTGATGTTGGTTTTCACACCTTTGCAGGGAAATTATATTTTTGTAAATGAATGCACTTCTTCAAAGATGTGAGCATGCAACCTCATTAACCAAAGCAAACCAAACGCTGTCATCTTAAACCATATTAAACTTTCTGTTTGTTGATAAAGCCAGTTGCAGATATGTACACCACAGTCATTTTAACGTTCTCTTCGGCCTGTATTAATTCATTTTTTATGTTTTACTTAATGTATTTTGTTGGGGGTTCTTAGATGTCAAAATCAAAATTCAGCTCAATTGCAACTGGGATTGGAGTTTGAAAGACATTGAGTTCTGAGGTATTCTTTGTTTCCATGAAAATGTATAAGAAAACTGTAAAAGTATTCCATAGTCTTGTGGAACTGCATATATTTTAGGCTCATGTCAAATTGACAATTTGTTTTGCTAAAAATAACACAAATATAATATAAATAACAGTAAAATACAATTAGGAACTATGATAAGTGGCCAAAGTGGTTTTTTTTAAATTATTAAAACCAGTCTGTACATTATTCCTCATTCCAAGCAGCTCTGATCACATGAGAATGCCTTACACCCCCCAGCGCCCTCCACCCACGAAAAAAGCCAGAATCAGGTGAAACTTTTGGAAATGCAAGTGTGAGAAAACACCCAGTCATGAGAACAGCAGGATCAAATATCATTCATGCACGTTTAAAAAAAGAACCGCTGCAAGTACGAAACAAAACATAACAGGAAATTCTGATCTGATAACAGATGTACAGTAGTGGTGGCAATGCTTGGGTTTAGCATTATTCAGTCGAGACGTGGATGCTATCTTACCCCTAGTTTCCTGTTGTTAAATAAAAAAACATAATTAACCATCCCCTTGTTTTTGTCAGACATATTTGTATTTTAAAACGAAACAAAGATACTCTCTACACTGAAGATTGTGAAGGCACTATATTTGACGGTATTTGCTCAGAAGAACGGCAAGCCTTTAAAGTTCACAGCTGCCCCACCCTAGTAACCACCAGCTTGAGAAATTTGTTGCACATTACAGGCAGTGAAGGAAATTATAGGAGTATAGGAAACGGCGAACAGCAACGATTTGCAAATATAATTTCTTATCTGTGTTCAATAACTTTTGACTGGACGGTCACATATTATAACACTGTTATGCTTGCTGACCATAATTAAGATCTGGGTTAGAATATTAGCTGTATGGAGTGTTATTCAAATCACGATAAACTAGCAAAAAAAAAGGATACAATTGATAATTCACATATCAATTATTGAGAACAATTGTGTGAAGCTAACGGCACTGATGCATGTATTTTTGAAGTGGTCATTTTGTCCATTATATTTAAAATATTACACTTAAGATGTTCAGCATTCTGTGTTTGTGATGATGTATTATGTGCTTATACACCGACCATGCAAAACATTGACAACCATCTTGACATTGTGTTGGTCCTTTTGCTGCCCTATATGCCACAAACAGTGACACACTGGATATTCTTCTTTCTATCAGAACCAGCATTAACTTCTTCAGCAATTTGAGCTAGAGTAGCTTGTCTGATCACTAATCAGTTTACAAAAAGTAACACCTAGTGGAAAAATGTATAATGCATTATGACATATAGCATAAAAGGACTTTTGACTTTGGCGCTTTTTAATTTCCTTCTTGCAGACAATGGTAACCTGTGGCAGTGGTTTGAATAGATTCCCCTCTAACCACTCCATGCAAACGCTCTTCACGTTATAGTACTGTTTAGGGTTGACACACCTGAGATGTTTATAAAGGTCATAAAATGTTAATTACCTGTTGCCAGTATGCTGAAACCTAGAACAATTAGGGGGTTTGGAAGACCTCAAATAACATTTTTTGTGGCCTAAAGGCAAAACCACAGAGACAGAAATAATGGCTCGTAAAAAGATCCTATCATTCAGTTAAAGCTCGGCTGGACTCTAACACAGAAGCTTTGTTAGTGCTCACTGACCCACATCTCTACAGAACATAGTGATACATAGAATTGTTCTATAAGATTAAAGTTTATGATATAAGAGAGATGTTCCTAACCAAATGTGCAATGAATAAACAGAAGACTGGAGAAGTCAATGGGATGATTGACCAACGTCGATTAACTTTTTGGAAGAAAAAATATGTTGGACAAAACTAAAAATGTGTTCAAATTTGGATCAAACTTGTTCTTTATAATCATACAATCTTAGCAAGCCTTACTTGAAATGCTCACATGATGTGGATGTGTCCTATTTAAATTTGGACTTTTACTAACTAGACTTGGAGTCTGGAAGACTTTAATAGAGGTCCAAACATCTCATTAAGCGCTTGAGCTAACAATTTGATGGTTTTTACAAGACCGTAACATTTTTACTTGTACATGTGCGTATGTGTGGTTTTATGTTAGGTTTGGATAATGTTTAGAGTCAAAGGGTGGGGGGGGTTCTAGAAAATGTCCAGTCCCTCCAGGAATTTGTCATACATTGTATCAATTCACACCTGCCTCATGATACAGTGTGACGACATACTGTTATTCTAAAGAGGTTGGTAAAGGAGCACTGTTTCATACCAAAGTACAAGTTTGGCACACATGCCCTTCCCTACATGTCTCCGTTACATAATACACAAAGAAAACACCTTTTTAAGTATCTCCAATCAATTAATATTCAAACTTAAGATAACGCCATTGCGCTGCAGGGGAACGAGAAAGGTGGAGAGATTTAATTCGTTTTTTGCTTTAAGTAAAATTATATTTGCTTTTTATGGTTATGTTATTTGCATCTAATCTCAAATCTCAGTGCCACGCCCACATGCACTAAACAGTTTTGGGAGCACATTGAGCAGAACGTTGTTCAGACGAGCTTTTATCAGCCTTTGATAAGATCTGAACCATGCTCGGGTCATCAGTAGAACCAAAAGTTTAGTCACCTGTGCCATCCGTGCTAACTGAAAAGAGAATTGCTATGGCCTTGCACAAGCTGGTCACTTGTGTGAAGTACAGGATAGTGAGTGAGACATTAAGCCTAATAACAGTTCACTTTAGTGTATACGCTGTTTTCATCAAAACCAATCATACGTCATTAGGAGCTTGAAACATGAGCATCGATGTGAGCATCGTTTATTCGCAAAACACCTTTCCATCCACTTTTTTTACATTTTGGTGATGTGATAGTCTAATTTTTCCACCTCGTTCAAGCGTGAAAACTTTCGTTTGTGATATTTGGGTCTTTTGTACAATTGTGAGCTTTTCCATCCAGGATTTTTAATGCACAAATTCACAAAAGGTTTGTGGAAGGAAAACCGGCTATTGACAGGTGAAGAACACTGATGATCTCTTCACAGCACCTGTAGTAGGTGGGATATATTAGGCAGTAAGTGAACATTTTATCCTCAAAGTTGATGTAAGTTTGACAAAGGTGATATAAAGATGTCTGTTTTGGGAGCCAAAAGCGGACCAACACAATATTATGAAAGTGGTCATGATGTTATGTCTGGTTGGTGTATTTTTATGGTAGTAGAAGTAGTTTCTAGTTCTAGTTTGTTTATTTAAAGATTTAATTTTAATTATATACTTTTAGAACATCAAAGATTATCTGTAGTCACCCTATAGTCATCACCTCCAATCATGTCTACAATCCTATTGTTGATTAGGCATTTTTTTCCTTTCACAGAGATTGCTATAGGCCAGATAACTTTAAAGAAGTTTGATTTGTTAGTAATGCATTCCAAATGTTCAGATTTTATTGCTACCAGTGTACATTTAAAATGTAAGAATCCTCCAACAATGACATTTAAGGCTTCTCTACCTCCCCAAAAGCTGGCACAGTCTCAAGGTTGCACATTCAGTATCAATTACTCTGCATTTCCTCAGGAAAACCTCAAAGGTGAAATGTAGCTGCCCAAAGTAATGACCAGAGTTTACGACCAGGAAACAAATTCCAGGAACATTACTAGGCTTTTTTCTTTTCTTAAAATGACTAATATGGAATGGTTTGTATACATTTTTTTCACATTAGAGAATGACACTATAGCACTGAACCTTGCATGATTGATACAGTCAAGGCTTAGACACCCCTGCTATTTATTCATTCTTAAGTAAGAATAATAGAACAGCTTGTTTAAAGGCATAATTACTGTTAATTTGCTGAATTGAACATTTAAAAAAAAAATGTTGCACCTATATGCATTGTGGTAACATGGCAGAGTAAATAGTTAGAATATGTGATTATTATTTAATGGTTTAAGCGATATCTCTAGCCATCAGATTCTGTGGCTAGTACTGTTGCCTCACAACAAGAGGGTCCTGGGTTCTGTGTTGGATCCATCTGGGTAATTCCTGTGTGGAGTTTGGATGTTCTCCCCTAGTCATGTGGGTTTCCTCCAGTTGCTCAGGTTTCCTCCAATGTTCCAAAGGCATGCAGTCTTTGCTAATGTCCCCATAGATGTAACTTTTATGTGGGTGTGTTTACCCTGTGATGGACTGGTGACCTGTCCAGAGTTTATCCATCGGATTGCATCCACTGCAACGTCTGAATACAATAAAGTGCTGGTAAAACGGACAATATATCAATTAATGTATCCTTGTAGAAAACTTAATAGCAGATAAAGTGATAAGTAATAAAAAAGCATGGTCCCTAAACATAAAAGATACTATTTAGGGCAAGTATCACAAGAAAGGTCTGGAGACCTTATTTCTGTAGAACATAAAATATCTGAGATCGCCTTCTGACATGCTTCTACCATGTGAAATCTCCCACTGAGACGTGTGGCTCTTTTCCAGGAATTAAGTGCAGAAGTTCAGAAAGTTTGGAAAGAATATATGTCTTGTCTCTCTTCACTGGTCAGTGTGTTTTACTGAAATGCTTTAAATAGCTCAATTTTGCTTTGTCTTCCTTCAGAGATTTTGGGTGACAGAGAGCCGAGATGTCTTAGGGCCTTAAATTACTCAGATTTATACAATGGACCCTCACTTTATGCAACTCTGAAGCTTGGCTGTGTTGAGCTTTTAAAGCTGTTTAGACCAAATATTATTGACAGTCATATGCTGCCAAGTTCTAGAGTTGTCTAGTTGTCAAGTATTGAAGAAAAAAATCATTATTTGTTTTAATTGCCAATGAGCGTGTTTTATCCTCCCCCTTTGGCTGAAAGGACATATTGTCACCAGGCATTTTGCTAGCTTTGAACCAACATGTTTGAGGTGTAAAGGTGCCGAATTGATTAAAGGTTTACCAACCAGCTCCGGAATTGTTTGTGGAAATACTTTATGGGAAAATGCAAGTCTATGGTCAAACATGAAGCCTGAATATTCTGACCATGGATGAAAACATTTTTCTATGTTAAAGTGAAGCTGTTTCCAGACTGCCCCAGCTTTAATGAGTTCCAGAGACAAGAGACTCAGCCAAGAACAACAAAGCCACAAAAGGCAGAATCGTTCAGTTCCTGCTATAGCAGTTGTCCCTGACCAGAAAGCTTTCATATAGTATACTTCAGCAAGTCCTATTAATAGAGTATACACTTTCATAATTCTTTTGTTTTCACATATAATTTGGTTTTGGATATATAATACCTACAAAAAGTTAGGGATAGCCTGTTTAGCTTTCAGGTGACATTTCAGGATGAACCTTTAAATGCACCAAAGGGAGCTCAATGTGACCTTCTCTAAACTTTTCAATGCATATGTCCAACTGTTCAGAACACAACTTGCTGTTCTCTAACAAGGAGCTTGACGGCAATATTCACAACAGGTGTTTGATCCATGAATCGACCAATACATTTACTGGTTCAATTAGAATTCGTATTCAAACAGTCATCTTAATGCTGTTCACACCGTGACATCACGAGACCAAAACGACACCTAACAACCTAACCACTTTTGTTTCAAAAAATTGATTGATATGAGCACCATTGAGCTTAATGAACTTAAATGTCCTACTTTCATGACATTATTTCCCTGTTGCGAGAACCTTTTTTTTTCATAAAATTTATATTTTTTGGGAGTAGTGTATATTTTAATAAAGGTATTTCATAAAGGGGAAATGTTGTGCCAACACCTACATCAAGTAAACAAAGTAGTAATTAGCATACTAAAATGAAGGACTGGCTGTCCACCTTTACCAAAAATCAAAATCTCTATCAATATTCTAACACAACCATTATGTATTGGATTCTCTGGAAAGAGATTTGTGCACCCCATACCTTTCTATCAGAACCAGCAATAACTTCTTAAGAAATTTGAGCTTCACATGGGCATCAATGAGCCTTGGCCACCTATGATCCTGTCACCGATTTCCTGGCCCAGGCATCTAGCTATCGTAATTGGGTCCCAGTAAAACTCACTCAAATCATCAAATAAAATTGATGGATGATGATAAAATGCACTTACTGCTTAATGTATCCCATCTATTAACATATGCCATGATAAAAGGATAATCAATGTTATTCATTTCACCTGTCAGTTTGTCAATGTTATGATTGGTTAGGGTAACTAAAATCACTGGGGTTTGAACCAGTTATCTTCTGAGTGCTAGTCTAGTGCATTAAGCCTAAGTCGACCAAACTTGGCACAATTCCCGCAGACTTAATTCAAAGTCCTGTGAGAAGTCTTCTTAGATGGGTGGCTATTACTGAAAAGATCACAGAGAAATGCCAACAAGCTCATGGTCCAAATACTTTGGATATACAGTATTTTTCTTTGACGATTAGCTTCTTATATCATGTTCCAATATTTTTGCTCACAGAAAAAATAGGTCCCAAAACCTTTAGAAGTGTATGTATTTTACTTCAAGTGTATCCAATACAAAGGGCATGAAAACTGAAATGTGATGTCAGAGCTGAAATGTTTTGAAACCCTACATGTCCGTGTGGTGCGTTTGCTATATTTTTTAAATCTGATACCCGACAATATTGTCTCACTAAACAGTGTGTGTGAACTCATTGGACAAGAGTTAGTGTGTAGATATGGGAATACAAAAATAGTCTTGTGTGAAAAGTCAACATTTATCATGCAGCATTAGCTTTGACTTGGCTAGATTGTGGTTTTGATTTCTTGATACAACTGCCTCCAAAAACAATAGCGTGAGAGCCAGTGAGAAATCTGGACTCCCTATCACTTTGTGGAACATTAGCTAGTGATAAATGATCTGTAAGCAGAACATTTACGGTTAGCACAAAGATTCATGATGTTGGTGCGTGTTGAGTATCTATGGTGCTGTAGACAAACTATGCATGACCTCTTCCATCAGGACAAATTTACATATAAGGTCCCACTCACAAAAGTTTTCCTTGAGCCAAATTTGTGCCCCCCATGCTTTAGACAAAATCACAGAGCTTGCATCTGGACTCACGAATCATCATTTCACAAATCAAAGTAAATGTTTGGTTTGGCAGTTGCCAAGAATGATTTGTTGGCTTTGTTTACGAAGTAATATTGATCCTGGGCTGTTTTTTCTACAGGTTTGAGTCTCTTGTGGCTCAGAATTCATTGAGGTGCCTAGCAGCTAATACACTCCTGAGCCTCAGTTCTGCTACTGGTCACGAGAGGATGTCCCTCGTGGGCATAATTGGCAATGCTTGCAGCATACAAAATTGGCCAGTAAAGTCTGCCTAGTGGGTAAAAGCCAGACTGAAAATGTGTAGTGTCTTTAACTCTGTCTAAGGACCTTGGTTAGTAGTCTGAGGTGCATGTACAAAAAGTGAAGTAGCAGACTCAATCCTTGCGCTCTATTAGTGGTAAAACTCTTTTTGGTGTAGCAGTGGTAGGTCTATAAAGCTTGTTTACAGAATGAGACTGAATTAGTCAGAGGCTAATTATGTAGGGGGCAAAGAAATTCAAGAACATTTTCTCACACAGAAGACTTTCATGCAGTTTCTCATTCTGAAAGCTTCTGCACCCGCTGTTTGGTCCGGTGACTGTGGGACTTTTTTCGGTGTAATTATTCAGAGGTTAAAGCTATTTCTTCTCATGATTCATTACTACCCCATTCTCTTTTAATGTGGGAATGCGGTGTTTTTATCATTCAACCTTTATATGGATGAATATAGCCCAAACCAGATTATGTATCATTACTTACAAGTCTGGAAATCATCTGCAGTTATAACATTAAAAAGTCAAAATTTACATACAGTGATTATAATACCATATTAGTGTACAGATATAAAATAAAATGCAAATACTGTCCAGGATACTTAATGAGAATACTTTTCTGCTGGTGTGGTGATAGTCTGGGAAGAAATGGCTTTTTATTGCCACTGACCTCCACAAGCCTGAGGGCTTATCAGCAAAAATGTGGGTGGAGGGACCATGGTAGAGGGACCATGACTATTACCAGACAAGAGCATGAGTGAGTCAAAGGGAAAGGGGTTAAATGTGGGGGCGTGAGACTCTAAATAGTGGAAAAATAACGCTTACTAAATGATTGGGATGATTTAGAAGTGAACTAAGCAATGATGGCAGAAGATGAAAGAAAGAACAAAAGATAGACAGAAGAAGAAACAGAAAGATAAAAAATTAAGAAAGAAACAGACTGACAAAAACGGATTTCTGGTTTTACAGATACTTGTGAAACACTCCTACTGCAATTACTGTTCTACTGTAATTAACAAAATGTCCCAACTTGAAAGCAGTGTTTCATCCAAAAGAGCACATGGATGCTGTAAAAAAACTAGGGTGTAAGTTCAAGTTTTCATTAGGCTCAGGCAAAATCATAGTCACAAACAAAGCTGTGGTCAGCCAATATGCTTACCAAGATAAGGCTATGGAACAGACAGGAAAAGACTATGATCCGATCGTGAGACCATACAGTAGAATCAGGAAACTACTCATGAAAGGCTCTGGTGAGACTCTTCACACCAGTCTGCAAACTCAAAACAGGTGCAGCCTATCATGATGATTAATAAAACTCAAAATGGGTGTGAAAACCAAGAGTTAAACTCTGAGGATTGAGAACAGGTGGGAAGTATACAAAGCTGGGATTGTTGTAAAAATCTAACAGATGCTGAATTTTATATCTTGACACTCTGCTTGTCTTGTCTTATTTAACACAATAAACATTAGATTAGTTAGCATTGTGGGAAGGAATGTTGTCCATGCTGACAATGGTTTCATCAATCAAATTGATGAAAAGTTTGCTGAAGTGATTACAGGCCCAGTGTTTAAAAAATTTTGCAATCTGCTCTACGCTTTATGCTTACTTAATGGACTGGGAGAGTGGTAGGAAGGTACATCATGTCCAGCAACCTGAAAGTAAATAAGAGCTTTTTCTTCAAAAGGCCGTGGCACAACGAAAGGAAAATTTTCAGAAGTTCCAGTCCTTTCATGTAACGTGTTGAGATCATCGCTTGGAGTCGAAAGGCAAATGTCAAAATGCTTAATTTTACCAGGAGAAAGTTCCTTTTTACAAAGTTTCTCAGACACAGACGCCAACAAGAATATGTAATGCCATAACGAGGAAAAAGAATCAAACCATATTTGATTTTGATGGTAAGTTCATGTTAATTTAACTTACTAATGTTCACCATAGACTAATCGAAAGGAAAAGGTAATTAGACATCAAATAATAATAGTCAATAGTATAAAGCTGGCAATTCCAGCAGCATTCCAAGGTTTTTCAAATGGTCTTAATAAATCTAAGATTTATTATCATTTCAGTAATGAAAGGGAAAGTGTAAACTTGTTTAAGCTCTTTGGTATCTCAGGCAAACACAATATTCACCGCACAAAGCAGCGGTCAGTCATTTTCGAAAGAGGCTTACTTAGACCAGGTTATGGAACGAGGCACAGACAGACAGGAACAAAGTATGGTACGGTTAAGAGATCGTAGATTAGAATCATAAAAACTCTTTGGCAATAGTTCAGTTTTTGTTGCATCCAAATAATAGATTTTGTTATTACAAATGAGAAAAGTAATATTAATTGTTGTTGTCTAACTGTTGCTCCTGCTGCTTTCAAGCCACCCTACTATAACACTACAAGTCTTGCTTATCGTTCAAGTATTGTTAAATATTTTGTCTCTAAGAAGTTCCGAAGGCTTTTACACCTTCACGAATACAGTGCCATCTGTAAAGATGTGTGTGGGGGGTGGGGGGCTGTGTGTGATAGTTAAGGGCTGGTTTTGATGGTCTACATTTGAATCAACAAGACGACATAACAAAAAAGAGACCAGAACAAATCAATTCAGATGAGATGAAGCAAAGTAAGGCCTTTAAAACATCGAGTCCTGTGGTTTTAAATGTGATCTGTCCTAATAAAATTTTACTTCTACTTTCACAACTTTTAGCTCACAATGGGGCATTCATATACATCCACACTCGAGTGTCACATGTGATCTTTCTCACTTCAATCGGTTTCCTCTGTTGGCATGACTTTGTGTATGACAATGAGTTACGAGAATGAGTGAAAACGTCACCTGGGAGTCGAGTCAACATGCTCTCGTTTACAGTAGGTAGCCGAGGGCTCGCGACAGGCAGCCAGGGTCACGGCCAGTCACGTAAATGAATGAGGAAATCCCATGACCTCAAGGTCTAGCCTTTCCACCAAGCTGACGGAGAACGGCCAGGAATATGAGTGTAAACTCTTTTTAAAGTCGTGGGTACTGACTCTCTCATGGACTGACCACCTGAAATAACAGCATCATTCTGGAAAAA
>JAYDZG010000023.1:10267929-10286780 GCA_034509265.1 Microcambeva bendego
CATATACATATCAGTCTTGTGTTCATTTTGTGTTCACTGTCGTTGGGGTACTCCAGGGTATTAGCTATAACCCAACAGGGAACATGTTTTCGGGCACTTTTGTAGTTCCTTCAGTAAATAAAAAAAAAGTTTAATTGTTTACATTTTATTTACAATGATTGACATGCACAGATCACACCTCTCTGGTATATCCATTAATTAACCTTTGTAAAAGCTACATCCACTGACTGTAGCCCATGTTGCTCAGGCCAAATTTTCACCCCCTGTCCCTCAGTATAGGACTACAACTGACCAGATGATGCTTGAGTGGTGGACCATTCACAGCACTGGAATAAGAGTGACATGCTAATTTCATGGTTTTGAGCACTCACACCATTGAAGCTGAGAGGACAATAACTGAGAGGAAACAGGTTATAGCTGTAGTAGCGGTATGAGCTAGGTGTAGCTCATAAAAATAATCAGTAAATGTCCAATAGTTAAGTGCTAACTAAATTTATACACTGTACTACATTACTTTTTTTCCTTGTACTACATCTACATGTACTAGGTTTAGTGTGATGTTTGTAAAATGTTGATGAAACACTGCAATTTCCCTTCTGGGATCAATGCATTAATCAGTCAATTACTTATTCAATCAATCAACCCTCAGTTAATCAATCCTTCAAGTGTATTGTCATGCTGTCCCTTTAGAGAGAGAACCAGATGGGACAGTGACTCTGCAAAGAAGGTCCTGGGTTCGGTTCCTAGGTGTCTTGCGCCCATTGGCTTCAACACTCCTCCCCGATCCTAACTAGGATAAGCGATTAAAGACAATTAACTGAACTGATGAACTGAAATTTCTGTTTACAAACCAAGGTGAACAAAACACATGACATCACGAAGAGCGTGAACCAAGAATTGAGTAAATAAATTATACATTATTATTAATCAAACCACTTATTAGGGTCGGGTAGGGACGCAAGGCACACGGTAACACCTGGATGGGGTGCCAGTGCATCACCGGTCCAACACACAGTTGTATAAAGGTGTGTAAGTGTATTAAATTGCAAATTCGGTCTTGACAGGGACAATGTAACCGTTTTTTGTTACACGGAAGGAGACGTTATCTGACATGCTAATGCATGTGTCACCTCATCGCATTGGTTTAAACAGCATGATGCTTACTGTGTTCGCTATGTGATACAGCAGTGCAGCTCACTAGGTCATTTATACAGTGCCGTTTACCCAATAAATCAGTCTTACAAAATACACTTGATTAGCACTTTATTAGGTTCACCTTTCTAATATGTATATTTATTGATTATTTATGGAGCTACAGGTACTATATACATTTGTGGGCATACAAATACTAATCTAAACATTTCTGTTCTGACTCTGTTCAGACACTCAGATGATGGATGTACCCCGATTTGGAAGCTGCTTGTGTTCCCCTTCCCCCTTTTTGGCATGGTGCTCCCCACCCAGATTGCTCCACAGACAGAAGGACCGTTCTCAGGGCCTCATTAACAAACCAACAGATGCGCGTGTGGTCGATCCATGTGCTTACACATTTAGGGGTACTAAACATGTTAAGTAACCCCAAAATGGAAACTCTTCACGGCTAAATAGAAAAAGGCAGAGTGCGGGTGGCTTAAAGGGAACTAACTGCCCCACATGTGTTTGGAGATTGCATTAGGCTTTATTGTTTGGCTGAATTAACTGCTCGTTCTTGGTCTATAGATCATGTGTAAACATAAACCTTGACATAAACCTGGGATAATGTTGGAATAAATAAATGTAGATCTATTTAAACATAGTTACTTTACTGTTTGACTCATAAAGGTTGATTGTTTTGAACACTGATCATTAATCACATGCAGCAGAATGAGTTTGTAATGGTTTGGTTTTCTTTCAAGATATTCTTAAGACTGTGGAAACGGCAGCATCGCTTCTGTAGCTACCGAGTGTCGCTTGGCATAAATAGTGACTAAATTTCTCACTATCCATTCACACAAAAATGTTCTTACACCCTTCCATTGTTACACCTTCTACCTGCATTGTTTAAAAAGCAATGGTGCTTGTGAATATATCTACGCCGATGGGTGTGGTGTTATCGAAGTTAGGTGTGTTCAGGTACATTTCTGGCTTATTGCTATAAGCTCCGCTACTGAATGAAAACAACCTAGACAAGTGTTAACAGTCAGATGCTTATTGGTTTATTTGCATGTTACGCCCAAAACACATCCATGAATAATTAAGATGCCTTTTGCATGTTTCGAGGTATGCTAGGCATACTTTCCCAATCGTTACAATAGCAACGGTTGGCGGCTCACTAAAGATTGTTAAAAAAGGGCCACAAGTGTGTCAATAAGTGGGTTCTCTCCATAATTTATGGATTTACAATGGACCCTCGACTTACGAATTTAATCAGTTCTGAAGGGTTGTGCTTAAGTTAAAATGTTCGTAAGTTAAATCTGTTGTCTGTCAGGCAAAAAACAGGAACCAACTCCATCATGCAATGCGATCGATTACCCATTCGTTAAGATATGAAGCATATTGGTTCACCTTGCTTTATCGTAACAGGATCTCAGAATATTTGGGCCAATGTACAATGGCTGACCCTGTGCTTTGCTTTCTAGCAAGAAAATGTGGATATGTGAGCAAAAAAAGATTTCAACAGTACATGTGTCTTATATAGGATGGCAGTTTTTCTTTTACATAGTTTTAAATACTACTACATACTTTATCCAGTATAACCCGATTTATATTTTCAGCATTTAGCAGATGCCTTTTTTTTCACCCAAAGTGACTTACTGTACAGTTACAGTGTACAGTCTTAGCAACTGCAAGTTAAGGACCTCACTCAAGGGCCGAACAGTGGCAACCTTTGGATTACCAGTCCAGTAACTTAACTACTAGGCTACCGCTGGTCTAATTTACCAACTGACAGAACAGAGCAAGAACAGTGTAGAATAAAAAGCCACCACTCAAAAAGGTGATTTATAAGAAAGGCTTGGTCTATTGATTAAATGATTAAAATATCATTTGATTAAATCATTAAAAGACAAAAAGGAGAATTAAATTTCTTGCTGTCCTACCAATAAAATTTTTTTACTCGACATTCAATGTTCAGCTGATATAGCCAGTTAACCCAGGAGTGAAATCTTGGGGCCCAGCTGGTCTCGGGGTCCCAGCTAATGAGCGTCAAGGCCTGTAAGTGCTAATAGCATAATTTTGCACCTGGGCAAGGACACAGTGAACATGACCACAAGCTTCTCCATTGTTTATAGCTTTATAGCTCTCCTCCCTTCTGTATTGATACCTTTGAGTTTTATGAGGCATGCACATCGTAACTTAAAACGTGCCTCATGGGACATGGAATGCTATTTAAAATTCATAGAGAACAATTAATTTAGGGGTATGTATTGAATTTGTGGGTTAAACACATAAGGCATGTCTGTTTGGAGATGCTATCAATATTTAAGGATGAATCATTTCATTTATTCATTCATTGTCTGTTGAGTATGTAATGCCTGATCCGGATAACCAGTATGGTAAGCTTTAACTTCACTGTAAGTACAGTACAACAAAGTGCTCCCAAGACCAAATTTGCAGTGGTAGCCTAGGGGACAGTGGTAGCCTAGTGGGTAGAGCTTTGGGCTATCAACCAGAGATTGGCGGTTCAAATTCCAGCTCTGCTTTACAGCCACTGTTGGGTCATTGAGCAAGACCCTTAACCCCCACTGCTCCAGGGGCACTGTATAATGGCTGACCCTGGCTTCCTTCTAGTCTATTCTTATTCCTATATCTATATCTATGTAGTGCAAGAATCTTCTTAAAAATATTTAAGCCAAATAGCTATTATTAGTAATAGTAGCACCAGGAAGTAGGCATCTCATTTTTCAACACAACATCCACTGATAAACAGCTGCTTGGTAATTACCTCCAAGGTCAGCACCTTGACTCGTGCTCTTCCCTCCTAACTAACTACCAGCAGTCAGAAATGTCCACATTGACAAATCAATGGTCAGAACCGAGTACGGTTGAAGATCACCATGTTAAATTCACTTGTACAGATGTGACCCAATGATAAAACAGTCCTAAAGGGAGTTTTCGCCATTGCTGGTATAAAATACTGATACTTGTATAAAACGGAGCCAGGCATCATTCTGACGATGTGGGCTGTGTTTAAAGTTCCCCTGAGGCCACATGCAGTCCTGCAGGGACAGATGGACGTGTAATAGGGAGTTATTACAAGGGCGAGTCAGGCCAGATGAGGTCTGAGTGAGAGTGATGAGTACAGCTTGTGCTTTGTGGCCTTTGATTTTGTGAATTTAGCAAATCATTCATGGAAAGTAACTCTATCTATTCTCAAATTAACTGACTCAACTTGCAGTAATGTTATAGATGTAGTGGGACCGACATTTTTATGTGTAGATTATTTTGTAGATTAGTAGTTTAACAAATCCCCTACCACTTGCAACCACCTCATGCATTGCAAGGTCACAGAGCGGCATCCAACTCATCTAACATGTTTAAGCTGCTTTTGGCTCTCACAGATGTTACCAGGTATGTATACTGAGCACCTGCTCTGGATGGCAGCACCACTGATACTTCCCCACCCCAATCTAAAGAACTGGTCCTGTTCTGGCTTCTTCAAACCTTGGTGCTTTTTAAAGAACTGAGGCCAAAGATGGAAGTAAACAGTGGTATAACCATGGAAACCACTCTGAAAGCCTCCACTAAAATATTTGGGTTAGCTGTATTTTCCTCGTTGTGTGGTGGTTTTAATTCAAAACTTGTGTTTAGCAGCGGCACTCAAAGCTGAGAATCTAAGCGGTATCACACTCCATTAAAAAAACCCAGTTGTCTTGAAATCCCTTGCCACTTACACCTTGACACACCCATAGATGATGTCATGGGTCCCATTTTTGGTGGAAACATGCTGGCTCAGTGTCCGTCCCGCATGGGTCAAATAGGGCTATCAAAGTGGTTGATTGGCTGGGGATATTGTTTTGAAGGTAGTGGGTTCACTCCAGGAGTGTCAGACAATGGATTACCCTGCACTCTAGGGCGGCACGGTGGTTGCCTCACACCAATAAGGTCCTGGGTTTGATCCACAGTCAAAAAAAAATTGTCCATGACTGTGTTTCATATAAACTTGTAAGCTGATGAACTAATAAATCACCTGTCATGAGTTTAACTAAAAGTGTAAAACATGAGGTTAAAATTCTAATAAACGAACCCGGCTCTCTGACCCCAGCTTTGAAGGAGGCTTCACTTTCAAACTTGTGTTGCAGAGATTGGGTTACTCAACTTTGAGAATGAGTTGCACACATGGCTTTATATTCTAAAATAGCAACACTACAAACACTAAAACTTCTCTTAGTTATTTCTTCTCTTAAGGTTGCCCTTGTGTTATTTAGCATTTTACCCACCAATTTACTGTTTAAAATTATACCAACATGTCCTTTGCACAGCTGAAGTTACATAATATAAAATTGCTATTTTAATAGTGTCTACAAATTCCAAAATGTGATACTAATTGTAAACACATTACAAAGCAATGCGACCCTCCTATAGGGTCAATATGAATCACAGACCATTATCTGCATGTGGACAAGAAGGTGCCTTCAAAGCGTTGCAAGTCAGTTCTTAAGAGATCTGCTCCCTCTAGTGGATTTGACTGATTACCCTTCTTTATATCAACGTCGTTTTGAGACTTGAATTTCTTTAAATTTCCTGGCACAACAAAGCCCGTCACTCACGTAAATAGAGTTGTGTGCTGACTAGCAGGAACATTATTACTTCTCTTGGTATGCTTCTTGCTGGAACTTTAAACAATTGGAGCAGTTTACACACTTGGCCAGAACTATGTAGACGCCTATTCTAATGAGTTTAGGTATCTCCCATAGTTTGTCACTAGTATACAGACTGCAACATATAATTAATTCCCTTCGCACTACCTTAAAACTAAAGGTGGAAAGAGTACTGAATTCAGTTCAGTTCATCAGTTCATTTCCTTTAACCCATTATCCTAATTAGGGTTAAGCATGGGTGCTGGAGCTTGTCCCAGCTCTTCAATGGGGCAAGACACTTGGTAATACCCTGGATGGGGCGCCAGTCCATCACAGGTACCTACAGGACAATTCAAGAAACTGGAGAACCCGGAGGAAACTTATGGAGACACGGGAAGAACATGAATAACTGAATAAATTTCACAGTGTGTGTGTGTGTGTGTGTGTGTGTGTGTGTGTGTTATGGTAAGTAGAGACCAGTGATATTGCACATAGGTTATCAGTAAATAAATAGTGGTTTACCTCCACGTAAGATGTGAGGCTCTGTATCCAACTCCAGTTTTATTTTCGTGACTTTAAAGTAGAGCTGTACAAAATATCTGAGAGACACACAGACACTGTGGTTAGAATAACTAAAATAACCATATTTCATTAGATACAGAAAATGTTTCCCAACCCCCAAGTGATTAATAAGTTAATAGCTTAGATGATTAGGTTCAGTGAAACTTTAAATATAAAGTAAATCACTAGCAGCTTTTCTTACATGGCTGAAGGAATTACTTCTGTTGTGTCGTCGTCCACCTCCTGCTGCAGAACCTGAATTTCCCTCTGGTCCTCTTTGAGTCTATCCAGCTCTCTTTGTAAGAATCTGACAAATTCTGTCAAAGAAATTACAGCCAAAGTAGCTACACTAAACATAAACCAGAATATATTTCCAGGCGCATTAGTCCTGATTTTACGTTACATCTTGTATAGAGCGAGTAAGATGCATCGTTTCGCAGGTTGTGTAAGAAATCATAGACAAAATGAATGTTTGTTGTAAAGGATACTGTATCTCTGAATCCAGATTGAGACTCTTGGCCAGACTATGTTGCACCTCCTGTTCCACTTCCTCCATCTGCCGCATCATCTGACTCTTCTGCCCTTCCAGATCCAAAAGCTTCTGTCCAACGACTTCTTCATACTGAATCAAGGCTGTGTGTCGAGAGAGAGTTGGTTTGTGAATTCTTATTGCAAACAATACCTTATATAAAATTTTAAGGACATTTAGGGACCTGCAGACACACTGTATATTTCCTAGGACTTCAAACTTATGACGTACTGTTTAAGAGCTGCTTGACTGTTTTTTTGGCCTCTACATGGTGGTCAAACAGCATCTGCTGTTTCTTTCTGGCTGCTCTCAGGACATCTTCAGCTTTACTGCTCTCGATGAGCTCGATAAGTGCCTCCCCGGTGTTCTCCAGATCATTGTAATGCAAGGCATCGTTCTGTAACATCTTTATGTCCTGCTGAAATTATCTGGATGAATATTGTAGGAAACATACAGGATGTTATTAACTTTTATTGAAATTGTTTGAGATTGATTGATAGAGCCTTAATAACACATAAATCCAGTATTCTTTTTTTCTCTTTACGACGATGTACAATAGTCTTTCCTTTTTTAAAAATTGGGTAAATAAATGGCAACCCAATAAATCTGTATTTTCTTTTTATTTGCATTTTCCATACCGCCCCAGCTGTTAAGCCTTGGAGTTGTAGAAGTTAGTGAGTCACAGTTTTATATAGTACATTTATTTAATTTAAAATTAGTTATGTTATTGTAATTAGCTCGTACAACAGTATCAGTTCTTTATTTGGTACTGAAACCCGACAACATCGCACCCTACCATACTAAGTAGTATATAAAATAAGTATACTAGCAATAATGTCGCTTTAGGGTTTTCATACTACTTAGTAGAGAAGTAAGCACTTCGTATAGTAACCAAGCTAAGATAGTTAGCTGAACGTTCTGTTTAGTTTTACATTACGTATATTCGCAAATTAAGAAATATTGCTAGATATTCCACCGGCACACCTTAAATTATATATAAATGACAAATAAACAGTATTTGTAAAATAAATAATCAGTAAAAATGATAGACCAACCTTAATCCTTGGTTTGTTTTTAAACTGCCGCGCGCTATGATCTGTGACGTCTGAGATGTGTGTGTGTTCTAATAAAAAACACCAATTTGTTACTTCTTACCATTGTAATTAAAGAATGCTTAAAAAGTATAAGAAGAATGAATACATGACGGTATATGAACAAAAACACAATAAGTAGTCAGTAATTCATTGTCGTTGTGTATTTACAGTCAGGCAAATGAGAAAGGCAGCTTATACTGAGCTGAGGTAACGACAAACCAGTGCACACTACCGTATTAAATAGTACATACTACGCTACTGCAGGGATGGAATAGGAAACGTACTTATACTTCATACTACTTAATTGATTAGTATTTATTTTACAAGCAGCTTTACGTTTTCTTCTTTTTTGCACCCCCTTCAGCTTCCAATACATGACTAAATGTGTCCCTGTGGAATTTGGGTTTTGTCTGATCTAATTTTCACCAGGATGAGTTTAAAATGAAATAGCTATGTGGTGTAAAACTTATTTACTTTCAAAATTCATTGAGGAAAAAATCAGAATACCACCTGAAGTAGCAGAGAAATGTTCATTTATTGTCTGTCACTAGATCACTAGATCATACAATAAATGAGTGATCACGGGTAACCACACTGAATAGTTCTGCAGTTGGGGTTCTTTTATATTACCTAGGGTTCACAACAGCGTGCCTTGTTTGGAGTCATGGTGGTGATTACATCATGTGTTTCTATTCTATATCTTCCCAATAAGGAGTCATATGCATCCATGCTCTTATGTTAAACCTGCTCTAGATTGACAAGCCCAACTGTCTTCTGGAGCTGTGTACGAACAACTACACATCGATGTGTATTTTCACGTTATAAATTTGACTTTCTTCTGAAAATATTCCACAGCTACATGAAGGATGGATGGATGGAGCTAAATACAGCGCAGTCCTGGAAGAAAACCTGTTGAAGGCTGCAAAAGACAGTGACCCTGAACATACAACCAGAGCTACAGTGCAATGGTTTAGATCGAATAATATTCATTTGTTAGAATGGCCCAGTCAAAGTCCTGACCTAAATCCCATTGAGCATCTGTGGCAAGACATGAACATTGCTGTCCACATGCTCTCCATCCAACCTGACTGAGCTCGAGCTACAAGAATCTCATTCTCTAGATGCACAAAGCTAATAGAGACATATCCCAAAAGACTCTTTAAAGTATAGATAGGGGGCTAAATAATTTTGCACATCAAACTTTTTTTGTTTGATTACATTTTTGAAACCATATATAATTTTTGTTCCACTTCACAATTATGTGTTACTTTGTGTTGGTCAATCACTTAAAATCTTTTTGGTTCACTTAAAAGTTTGTGGTTGTAAGGTGACGAAATGTGAACAAGTTCAAGGGGGTATGTATACTTTCGCATCTTGTCATTGAAAGAGTTATCACTGTGTTGACTACAATGGAACAGAACTCACTTGCCACACACACACACACACACACACACACACACACACACATATATATATATAGTGATATACTATGGTGATTTACTGTTTATTTCTCACTCTCTCCCCCTCACACAGAAATTGTAAACTAAAATAAACAGATAATTTTGAAATTTGAACGACTATATATATAAATGGTTTATTTCATATGAACATGTTACAGAACCTGAGCTAGCTGGGCAGTATAAACACATTATGGCACGGCATCAGCATCATAAACTCTTAACGAGGAAACAATAACAGGTTTGAGACTAATCTGAAAGTGAGTTTATCACAATAATGATCGTACTGATGCTAACCACACATTAATATATGGACACAATGTGTGTCCATCTTGTATCGAGGATTTTTCTAGGCTAAAATACATAAGCTCCTAATCACATTTTGCCTTTGCTTTTAGCTTTTCTTTCTTCTCTCTGTCTTTCATTTTCTGCCTGTAGAATTCCCTGTAATGGATTCTCTTAGGGTTCAACCCATAAGCTTGCAGTCTCTGTTGACTGAATTCTCGGCCACCCATCTTCACCTTTAGAGCCCCAGACAGTACCCGGCCACCCATCTTCACCTTTAGAGCCCCAGACAGTACCCGTCCACCCGGCTGTCTGTGTTTCCTCTTCGGCATTTTAGGCTTTTCAGTCCTCGGTTCGACTTTCGTGGATTCTGTACTTTCCTTTGTTTTCATCTTTTTCTTAGGCACCAGGAATTCTGTATCATCCTCGTCATCCTCCACAGTCGTGTGTATTAAAGCTTGGGTTGCCGTATTATCTGCTTGGTCGGATGTTACAGGATCCGGATCAGACGATGCTTCCTCTTTCTTCTCTTCTTGCTCCTCCTTTGCCAGCTCTGCATTCTTCAGCCGATCTCTTCGCTTCTTGCCCACTTTCTTGGCGTTTGTCTCCTCTTGAAGCTCATCGTTTCTAAAGTAATACAAGAAGACATTAAAATGATATTAGATTAATAACTAGACAAATACTCAACCAATCAGGGACTGTTACTCAGACCTTTTTATTGCCTTTTATTTACATTTCTGACATAGGCTGTGTCCTACACTTGAACAGTGTCACACAATTAAACAGTACGTACTACATTAAAGGCTGTGTGTACTGCTCGGCTGGAGAAGCAGAAAGTGTTTTAGTACAGAAGTGTACAGTATGAAATAAGCGTCACATGATGTAGTGTACACTATACTATACACATGGTCTCAGTTAAAGCCCCACACCACCACAGCTCCAGTCAAATTAAAGTACTGATTACAGTCATTCAGACTGTATGTCTGTAGATCCACATAAGGATCTAAAGCAAAATAAATATTCTCATACTGATACGTGATCAGCGTGCATGCAAAAGGGGAGTACGATTCTGCCAGGGAGTCTTCATCAGATGTGACTGCTATTGGCTTTACCACTGACATTTGGAGCTGTGATGTTTCTCTGATGTCATCACTTAGCCTCAATGCACACTGGATTGAATCCACTTTTGTGGAATTCATGCTCATCAGTTTTGCGGGTCTCATACAGCAGAGCATATAAAACATTTATGTGCTTTGATATGTGTTGTGGCTGAATGTTGAGTTCAAAGTGGAACTGTAATTATCTCACTCAATTTGAGTGTTGTAGTTCTACTACTAGCTTGTTTACTTTGATTTTGCCAAAAATAAAAGAACATCAAGCAATAGCTTGGATGCTGGCGATTATTTCCTAAAGCACTTTAGAGCTGTTCAGTTCTTATACAAACACACTGGATTAATTTGCAATGTACTTGATATCTAGTTCTTGCTAGACAACATCTAAAAAATAAGTATCAGCTTGTGATACTCAAAATTAATGAAATTAACTTGATCAGGACATCCCAACTAATAAATACTACACACTTCTAGTGAATACTATGCTTACTATTTATGCATACTACACATACTTCTTGTGCATACTACACATACCTCTTCTGCATAATACTAATTAAGAAGTATTACCCATACTACATATGCCTACTACTTATGCATACTACACACATCTCTTTTGCATACTAATTAAGTAGTATTACCCATACTACATATGGATACTACTTGTACATACTACCTATGCATACTACACATACTTCTTATGCATACGACACACATCTCTTTTGCATACTACTAATTAAGAAGTATTACCCGTGGTACATATGCATACTACTTATGCATACTGCCCATACTTCTTATGCATATTACTTGTGCATACTACGCACACTTCTTGTGCGTACTATGCATACTAGGCTATGGATACTTGTGAATACGTCTCATGACTATTGTAAATAGTTAATACTGTGCATACTATGCTGTGCATACTTGTGAATACTTCTTAAGCATATTGTAAATTATAAATACTGTGCATACTACATAGCAGTAAAACTTACTCTGCATAGAGGGACACCAACACTTGTTTCTTCTTTTCAACATTTTGAGCTTTGATCTGATAATTCTTCACATCACAGAGCTCCTCTCGTTCAGTCCTGTAACACAACCAACAGAAAGTCAGAAAACACAGAGATCTAATATTTTATTTTATATTTATTTTTATAAGATTGTGTCGTGTGAACTCTTACCTGAACATGCAGGTTTTTTTCAGAGAGCACCAGCGATTCAGATCTTTCTCGTCTGCTCCGAGAATCTACAGAGAGTCAAAACATCTGTGAAATATCCTCCCATTATGAGCATCAGATTTATCAGTGCAGTAATGAACCCAGCTGCTCAGAGAGAAGATTAAGTCCTCAGGCCCTGGTCAGAGTTATTCCCTGAGGAACAACAATACCAGGTCAGATATAATCACACTCATCAATGCCGGACAATCTGGCCAACCGAAGTCTATATAAAGTGTAAGATTGATTATGATTAATACTATGACGTAAAACAAACAGGGAATGACATAACAGACGAGCAGGTTTCCTCACCTCATCCGTGGTCAGGCCGAAGTCATTGGCCACCACTTGTCTGTAGCGAAACCTGCAGGGCAGATCATCTACAATGTCCTCATAGTCCAGTTTGTAGTATTCATCCAGATACTGCTCGAAGCTCTTCTCCTCTGAAACGGAGAACAATCAAACAGTGTCCACTGTTCAACAATTGCTTTTTTTCCCAGCAACCCATGTGACTCATCGTGTCCACGCCTTCATTTAAAAACCCACAGAATCCATGAAAACGAAAAAGAAATTCGTCATTAGTGAAAATGCTGGCAATCAAATCCCACCGTGGTTTACAAGATGCTATGTAAAGCCTCCACAAGGGGGCGTTTGTATGAAAGTTAGCCCTCCGACTCAACTAAGAGAGGAAAACCCTGCTCTAGACGGCTCTGTTTCCCTTTGCCTCCCAAAACATGTAGACTGGCTTCTGAGTGCTGCGTTTTGGTAAACGTAATGAGTGAAAGATCGGTGCACTGTAAAGGGCGTACTCGTGTCTTGGACCAAATGTCTTTAGGTAGCACCTCAAAAATGAGGAGTGACTTAGTGAAAGTAATATCATTCATTCCAGTGTGATTGGGTGAAATCTGTCATACATACTTTAGATAATTCTAATTCACTGTACACTTGTACACATCATACTTAGATACGACTTTGAAAAACACGAATAAGCTTACGTGGATCGAAGAGAGGTTTGTCTTTGGTAATGACTTCAGCAAAATAAGACTTTTTCCTCTTTTTGCCCATAAGAGGAGCATCGTCCTTAACGTTCTTCTTTCGTTGTTCCTTCAGCTTCTTCTTTTTCTTCTTAGGCAGTGCTTGCTGACTGGGATCGTAATCAGCGTCCATCTGTAAAAAAAGAGAAAGCTCTGACTAAGAACTTTGTGTTCCAAAGTTAATACTTAATACAAAATAATAAAGATAAAAGCGGTGACTGTGTCCTTACGATAAAGTCAGGATCATCGCAGTTAGGCTGATAGTTCAGATCTTCACCTTCAGGGAATTCGGCTTCTGCGAATTCCTCCTCGTCTTCACCGGTCCATGTGTCCCAGTTCCAATGTCCTGTAAGAAAAGCATCCAGTATGCACCGAATGTCTTTAATCGTCTACGTTTGGAAGGTGATTTAGAAATAAAATCATACCTTCCAGCTCCTCTTCGTCGTCGAACTGGGGTTTCTCTTCTTCGTTCTGTCCATAATATTCATCTCCAAAAAACTTCTACATGTGTAAAAGAATTACTCGCTTTAGAAAAGATTATTATAAATGTGCTATTTATTTAGTGGAAATAAGAATAAGTCACTTTTAACCTGCATGAGCTGGTCATGTTGCTCAGGGTTGAAATCTCCCTCCAGGTCCATCTCACCGAAGGCCAGCTGTTCATTCCCAGTCAGCTCCTGTAATGTCTTCAGCTTGTCCATGATCTCAGCTCGCTTTAGGTTCTTCAGCTCCTTCAGCTGCTGCTGCTTTTGCTCTTTCTCCTACTTGTGCAAGAATACAAGATAAAGTAGTAGATCAAAGGTTTGTGGACGACTGGAACGTCATATCCAAAACCATGGTCACCAATTTGCCCATTTAATTATTCATTATAAGATTATTTGGTACTGCAATGGTGTTCGGGATTACAAGACAATACAGCAGACGTTAAAAAAGATGCTCTAATAAGTGCCATTTATTTCTTTTGTTTATTAGGATCTTAGCGGCATGTTTTACACAGACAATTTTGTCTCTCCAATTAACCTGGCTTCAAGTTTTTGGACTGTGGGAGGACACCCGGAGTAAACCCACGCAGACATGTGATTAGTACCATGAAGAGATTTTAAGCCCTTTAAAGATGACGTCATACTTGAACTGGAAAACGATCTGAAACTATTATTGCTACACCAGTACCAACAGCGGGATCCTAGAAGATCTCAAAAGATCTCTTTGTAAATATAAATACTCCATTACATACAATTTTTTATTTTCATTTGCTTGAGAAAAATGCACTTAAGTGTTTTACACAATGGTTATTTTCAGAGCAGGAATAATAATGTTGTTTTTATATAATGTATTAGAGCAGTGGTCCTCAACAGCAGGCTATTTACAGGGTTGTTTTCAAGGCTCTGGCATCTCCTTGTAATGTGAACCCCTTAACGCCTGCTGACGTGAATTCGCTACACACTGTTTAATGTATGTATTATGTAGTGCACACCCTGGATACATAAACCAAGCGCTGGTTTCTCATAGGACCGCCTAGTGGAAAGCAAAAATACAAATAATTCATTGAAGTAAATGTAAGTGCAGGTGTGACGGGGTTAAATTCACCCTTCACTGTTGGTCTGTGAAAATATACATTTTTTCTGTGGTGTAAAAATGAAGAATTTAAAGCATTATTGTAAGTATTTAGGGCGTTCAGGAATTGTATGTACAATAGAAATCGGTAGATATGGCCGAGTGATGTTCAGTGTGAAAAATAAAACACACCACCGGTGGATTCTCACCTTTTTCTTTCTCTCCTTCACCTCCTCTCTCTTCCTCTTCCTCCGGTCATCTTTGGTTCGGACGGAAGTAGCGATGCTGCGAGGAAACGTTTTAATCTGTGGATAAACAGACAGTCGTGATTACTAAAGATCTAACTTTACAATCCAATCGGACATTCCAGTAACACACAAACAGCATATTGGTGGGCTGCTACTATTGATATATGATAGGGTAATCAACTAACCCTACCAATATGGACCTATAAGCTACTGTAGCATTAAATTACACACAAATGTTCACATGATCTGTAGAACAACTACACAAGAAGAAGTTGTGTACTTCGGAAGAAGAATAAACAAAGTGTCTAGGGTTGAATGGAAGGCTCGTGCCTTGTGAGCGTCGGGCTCTTCGAATCGAAAGTTGTAGTGCCTTTCAAAATCCTCTTGTTTCTGCAGGAAGGATTCTCCTTCCTCCTCAGAGTCTTCCACGCCGTCCTGCATCAGCTCGTCGTAAGTAGGAATCCTTCAAATTAAACACACACACGAACAGTATCGTTTATTCCCAGATTCTTTATTATTGTCGTCTTTTTGGTTCATTTGATTCTCTAATATGAATCAGGAGCCAAAACCAAAACACACGGTCGTGTGCCGTGACACCACCGGGCCACCGTAGGTTTGTTAGACCTACTGTAGTTTTTTTGTGTGAATAAACGTAAATTCAATAAATGGTAAAACGGATATTAGAAAATATCACTCACTTTTCGTCCTGATCTTCATCCAGGTACCCTTTGTTTAGTATGTAGTCCCTTAAAAAAGATTCTTTCTCGTCCAGCTTTGGGTCATTCCAGTAGTCCTTCAGGTATTTCTGCAACGGTCATGAACATTTTTCAGCAACATAATGAATATTAACTGACCGAGAACAATTCCTGAACAGTAAATTCAATGCTGACTTATCTTTTCCCAATTGCAATTCAATGTTTGGTTATTCACACTATGAGGCGGCGATTCAGTTACCAATCGGTTAAGTTAAAATATCCAAGAAATATAAAGCAGCTAAAACCAAACCAATTATAAACAATGTAAGTGCTAAGACATGGATGAGAATTGCCTAATCGTTGGATGTTCTAGGTTTACATTCAAACGTTAAGATTTGCTGTGCTGTGTATTGTATCTTCTATTTATCCCATCGTTCAATTGATGTGTGTAATTGAATGACTTTTCTTTTAAAGATGTATAACGTAGCATATCGATTCTAAACTCACCATGTCCTGAACTTCGTCCTTTTCTTCGAGCTCAGACTGGCCTTTCAGCCACTCCACATAATCAGCGTCTTCCTTATCCTTGAATAAAAGAATGAAGACATTTCACACCTGGACAGGTAAAGAACAGGCTACTGCATTCATTACGTGCTTATGAATCGATATACCTTCTCTTCTTGAGTTTTGTTTCGCCGTTTTAGCCACTCTTCATCCTCACCGGCTTCATCCCCACTGTCCTGAACAAACCTTCGAAAACTAGAGGAAAACAACAGAAAAATCAGGTCAGATCCATCCGCCATGACAACAAAAAAGGTCTATGGTCTTTCTATGGTCAGTAATGTAAACTGTATAGACCACTACGTTTTACTTTTATGCCAGACTTGACCCCAACTGAGCATCTTATGGGAGCATCCACCAGATACTACACCCATGACCGTACCTTTCTTTCAGATCTTTCTGCTCTTGAATGTAGCTGGGAGATGCCGCTCTCTTTAAGGGAGAAAAGAAAAGTCAGCATGCTAGCAGGTATTTTGGCATAAGACATAACAGCAGGTTTACACACCAGATGCATCTGCCTGGTCCCGTCTTCATCCGCACTATCACTCTCATCGTCATATTTTCTAAAGAGAGCAGACGTGACAAGATATCAATACCACCTTCAAGACACATCACATACACATATTTCTGACCAATGTAACAAAAATGTGGATTTGACAACTTATAACTCGGAATTAATTCATTTTCAACAAATGGTTCCTTACCCGCCTCTTTCCAAAATAACTTTGCGCTCATAGTCCTTTAAGAACATGGGTTTTTCAGCTTTTTTAGAAGTAGAGGGTTTCTCATCGCTGCCTGAGCTGGATTCTGTCAATTAAAAGAACTATATAAATAAGACACTTGGTATTTACAATATTCACCATATTCTCATTCTGATCAAGGTGGTGACGGTTCTGGAACACATCTAGCTAATTTTAAAACAGCAATTGCAATGTTAAAAATAAACCTAGACAGACACAATGCCACCCATCTCGGCCTTTACTATCAATACGCAAAATCCATTACATACCTTCTGAATAGAACGTTGCATCTTGCTGATAGATCTTTGGGTCTTTTTTCTTCAACAAAGACAATGTCCGGTAAAAATCTCTCTCGAGTTTGGGGTCTAATTCCTAAAAAGAAAAACAGTAATGTTTGATGTTTGAGGAGCACCAGGGTCCTTGAAAAAAATATTTTCAAGAACTGCTACACTCACCACTTCACTCTCTTCATCGGATTCTGAGTCGGATGAGCCAGAAGAACCTTCATCGTCCCGGTCTCCAAAGCGGTCCTTTACTGTAAAGGTTCAAACAAAACGGCATGACTTTCACTTTACAAACAACGAACCGATACCACGTTTCTTACACAGTACCCACTCTACTAGCAACTGAGCCTTCTTTCTACTTTCTCTTTCTACAATTAGTTGACAGATCAAAGTCAGAACTCAAGTCAGTTTTCAAGGGATCCAAAACAAACCACTCACAACACCCTCCCATCGCAAGTTTGGTTGGACCATGAGTCTAAAATGTCCCAACATAAATTTCAAGATAGTGAGTAAAGTGCATTACTTTTTTTGATATTTTTTTTGAATTACAAATTATTTATGAGCTGGTGTGTCAGAACAAACTAAACACGGTGTTACCTTGTAACTTGACACACCTAAACTCGACACTTTGTGTAGAACATCTTGTCTGTTTTAAATAAATTTAATGATTCAGTGGAAACAAAATCTACAAGGAAAAAATACTATAAAAATACTAATTGATTTAAGAGGAAAGTAATTATTACAAGCATCACATTTGTTGATGTATTATTGTACTACATCATTAATTGGTACAGTGATATAAAACTTTAACACATTAGCCGAAAAATCGAAAAATATCTTTTTGTAAATTGAAAATTTTAGATTTTAGTTTACTTAACTACTACTTTATTCAAAATAATTAAAAAGTAAAACAGGACCAAGTGTTCGGTCGATTTATCACACTCATTAAGAGATGTCTTACTGAGCATGCGCACATCTGTTTCGTGTTATAACAACATATACATCCATCAAATTGTGCTACATGTGGTCTATAACAGAATTTACATCCATCGAGAAGTGCTCCACTAGTTATAATAAAATGCTGCCATGTTAAGATGTATAACCAACAAGCACATTTTTGTAAACTTCCGTTCTCTGTTAAAATAGTGCATACTGTCACAAATTAAGTTCATACATGCATTTAAGAAATGTAGTCTGGGCATTATACGAACGTTATAGACTTCAGCTTACTGTTAGTTAGCAACAAGCTAGCTTACTAGCACAGAAAACCCAGAAGTTACCGCTTACATTTTTGCAGCTCTTCTTTCTGTCTGTATTTGTCGTACTTTTCTGCAAATTTCTGGTTGATCTTTAGTGACGACATGATAAATTCCGTATCATATATCACTGCTTAATGAAACTGCAGGAATGTGGTCATTGAACGGTGCTAGCCACAAGCATGGTCCTGTAACCAGCCTGAACTGAACCAGCATCACGTGGTCGCTACGTCACACAGTTCAACCTATGGAAGAGTTGGTTTTCCCCCATAAATACCAAAACACAAAAAGAATTGTATTTAATTTAATTATTTAAGGCTAAATGTAAGGCCTCGTAAATAAAGAATCATTAAATATATATATATATATATATATATTTTAAATGGTGTTCGCGCTGGTTTATTCGGTGTAACGTAAAGTCACCACAAGGGGGCATTCGAGTACATTTGTGCA
>JAYDZG010000023.1:10296322-10307459 GCA_034509265.1 Microcambeva bendego
TTGTACAGTGCCCCAAATGTAATATCTATTTCCAGGTGTTTCAATACACCTTCTGTGGACTTCAGGGGTGTGTTTTCATGACCAATGTTGACACTCATGTTTTATGGACCCCCCCCCCCCATCCTTTATCCTGTTAAATTGAGGTATTTTTTTAATCATCTGAAATGTTACTCTTACCGGGAACGCATTTCCTCATGTCCTTAGCCAGCACCAAGTTGTCAGGACAAGCACAAGTATATTTGGGTGAGAACGTGCTGACCTGTGGGGCGGGCAAACACAGGAACTCACAGCCACCGTTGTTGACCCGGCACCAGTTTACAGCTGGAGGGGAACAAGATCCAGCCCGATGAGTGAGCAAAACGCACCAGACAGACTAATTTGGAGGGTAATGAGGGTAAAGACTCACCAGTGGGCTGCTTGAGGTTGTGAAATAACACGATGTCCTCAGGAGATGAGAGGTGTTCTGCTACTTTCGTGATGTCTGATCCGGTTACTCGGTTTGCACTCAGGATAGCATTGTTGCTAACATCAGTCCAGTAAACTCTCTCCTATAGAAAAAGAAAATGAATGAAACATTATTTTATTTATTCATTGGGATGCACATTGGCTTAGTGGGTCGGTAGCACCATTGCTTCATAGCAAGAAGTGTAAAAAACTGGCACGCTCACCTCAAACACTGTGATGCTCAGCGGATGCGCCAATCTTCTCTGGTCTATGATGAGGGTACGACGACTGCCCCCTTGCATGTCGATACTGGACAGAGTGTGTAGTTTGGAGTCCACCCAGTATAGACGATGGTTCAACAGATCTAAAAAGAGATGATGGGGAAAAGAACTTAAACTACAATGAAACAGATTCCTACAAATATAAATTATCGACCAGGCATAACATTATGACCACATTCCTAATATTGTCTTGGTCCCTTTCTGCCAAAAATGCCACGTAACTGTGATGCGATGTGCATTCTGACACATTTGTATCAGAACCAACATTAACTTCTAGATTTTGACCTACAGTAGATCGTCTGTTAGACTGGACCACATCAGTCAGCCTTCTTTCATCACGGGCATCACTAAGCCTTGCCCGGCATCACCCTGAGGCTGATTTACCACTGTTCCTTCCTTGGACCACTTTTAACAGACACTGAGCACTGCAGGCCGTGAACATACAGGTTATAATTTTATGCCTGGTCTGTGTGTAATCCAACAACCAATCAAAACGTTGGCGTTAACGAGTTCTTACCAAGACTTATTCCATTGGGCCAGATAATGTTGTCCATCACTAAAGTGACACGGTCAACTCCGTTGAGCCCGCCCTTCTCGATTTTGGCCGGTGTACCCCAGTCAGTCCAGTACACAAAGCTGAAGACAACAGCACACAACATTTGTCATGACAGCCCACCACTTAGTCTTACAACTTCTGGATATTCAATTCTAATATTTCTATTCTTATTGTACTTTATAGAATAAAACAACACTGCTCATTTTGGCCAAACACACACCCATAAATCGTAAATACATGACTGTTTATGTGCTCAATTAGGACTGGGACTGATTAAAAATTACAAATATACAGATGTACAGTACAACGAAATTCTTTCTTCGCATATCTCAACTTTATAAGCCGGGGTCAGAGCGCAGGGTCGGCCATCGTACAGCGCCCCTGGAGCAGTAAAGGTTAAGGGTCTTGCTCAAGGACCCAACAGTGGCTGCCTATCAGAGCCAGGATTTGAAACCCCAATCTCTGGTTGATTGTCCAAAGCTCTACCCACTAGGCTCCCACCGTCCCACCGTTTAGACTCACTTCTTAATCGGGTCGACGACAATAGCTCTTGGCTTGATCAGGTTTTTGTTGAATAGTGTTTTCCGCTTCTTTCCATCTGCAGTAGCTACAGAGAGGGCACCGCGTACGCTGTCTGTCCAGTAGATGTTTCCGTGAATCCAGTCCACAGCAAGGCCCTCAGGTGCACCCAGGCCAGAGTCAATCACAGCGTTGTGCTGAGACGAGTCCAATGCCGAATCCATAGGAGCTCTGGGAAATACACAGCATACAGCAAAGCCTAACTCTAATGGGGCTGAAACGATTAACTTGAGTAACTTGAGTAAATAGATTGCAAAAAATCAACCTCATCTCATGTTGATAGGTGGACTTTTATTTTTGGTGTATTTGTTCTTGCCATTTATAAATGTTCTCGTTAAACTGTGCTATATGCAAGAAATAAAAATGTTCAGCCTTTTTAAGAGATCTTATTTTATCTCATATGTATTTATTTTAGCTATTTATTAAAGCAAAAGTATTTCTTATTGATTACTCGATTAATCGCTGGCTGGAATAACCGATAAGCCCTCGATTACAAAAATAAGCTGCAGATCTATTCATGTTCTCCTCTTTTCTCCCCATTTAGTCGCCAATTTGTCTTCCATTGCTGGAGATATTGATGCCTTGGGCTGCTAATCAGGGTCCTCACAGGTTTGCGTTTGAAGACCTCTCCCTCTTAGTCCGGTCATTTTCCCACCCAGCAGACACGAGGCCCAATTATTGTCTGCATGTTGTGAATAGCGCACAGATGGCCGCCAACAACTCTGAGATGCGAGCCGAGGTGTTCAGAATCTCTGCGCTGGTGTGCTAACGGGCTCATTTTGATCTATTACATGACAAAAAAAATGTAGAGCTGTATATGAAAAAGAACATTTGCTTCTTACTTGTAAATCTTTTTGAGGGACAGGTCGGACCAGAAGATCTCCTGGGTGGCAATGTTCATGTCCAGTGCGACAACATTCTTCTGGCGAGAGATGACCTGGGTATATTCGCTCTTGTCCAGAGTCATCTTTCTGACCTCATGTCGGTTGGTGAAAAACAGGTAGGCGATGGTTCCTAAATAAAATAAAAATAATTGTAGTTCTTGAATTGAATAGGCGGTGTAATTTAAGCTTAGATGTTCGCAGTTCTTTGCAGTTTTGATAAACTAAAATAAAATACATTCATTTGTTCATTCGTTGTCTGTATTACTAAAAGTTGTATTCACTACTTGAACAAATTAAATGATACACACACATTAAATTGAACCTGCCGATTGTAAGACACACACTCACACACACCTACAGCCTTGCAGGCTTTGGTCGCTGGGTCCACTTGGTAGCCTTCTGCACACTCACACTTGTAACTGCCCACCTGGTTGACACAGATTTGGCTGCACGTGTCCGCACTGGCGCACTCGTCGATATCTGTGTGATCACAAAAGGAGGAGGGATGTCAGAGCTTAATAATGCTACGTCAGGCAACAAACAAGTCCGAATTGCATAAAGTGATTTTTTTTTAAACCTTCACAGCGTTTCTTGTCCAGTAAGCGAAAGCCACTGGGGCACAAGCACTCGTAACCGATCTTCAGATCCTTACAGATGTTAGAGCAGCCACCGTTGTTGTATAGACACTCGTTGGATTCTGTCAGGTTGAAAGAAGTACTTATAATATAATATTGGAAGCAGACAAGTTCCTTACTCAAGTAAAACTACTAGTAATCTGGTCAAATAATTATTCGAGTAATAGTTGAAGTACGCGTACATTTTGTTACTCGAGTAAAAGTATGAAAGTACACCAATGTTAATGTACTTCAAATATAAAAGTGAAAATAAATTAAGAAAGAAATCATTTAATTCAGTTTTGAGAACAGGATTCTCAAACTACGTTTAGTTACTCATTTAAAATGTATAATTACAGGATTAATATCATAAAAATCAACCTTCGAGACCAAATTTATCTGTTTAATGCAGTTATTTTTCTTCTTTTATATATTTTGAGAATCTATAAATCCATATTTAACTGTGTTTGACCTCTAAACGGATGAAAACTAATTTAGTCTCTTGGCTTTCCTGGTAAAAAGCTGAAACTGATCATCCGTTCGCTAAGCTGTCGGTTACACCTTTACAGCCAATCAGGAGAGAGGGAGGGGGAAATTTTGCTTAAAGATAAATGAATCAAAATGAATGAATCTTTAGAGTCAAGAACGCAGCCATGATTCGATTCCACTGAATACATTTAAAAGAGTGATTTGGGACAGATGCTCATGCTCTAGAAAAATCTAAATATATAAAGAGACAAAATAAACGTATACATTTATTTATTTAGTTAAAATTTAAGTGACGAGTCTGTTTTGAAAATGTAATGAGTTAAAGGTATCTTTTGATATGAAAGTGACAGTACTTCCTCTGGTCATGGCTTCATTTATTACACAAAGGGATCTGAAAATTAAGCTCACCACATTCACGTAGTGGCTCGTCAGACCAATCCCTACAGTCCCGCCGCTTATCGCAGACTTTGTCCATACCGATGCATTCACCAGTGCGGCACTTAAACATGGATGGATCTTCACAGTGGGATACTGAAAGATTGAAGATGTAATCAAAGCTAAAATGTCATACATTCGTTATAATGCCTTTGATGTATATTAAAAAAAATTTTTTACAAAGACTCGGGTGGCACGGTGGCCGAGAAGGTCCTGGGTTCGATCCCCTGGTGGGGCGATCTAGGTCCTTTCTGAGCGGAGTTTGCATGTTCTGACCGTGTCCGCATGGGTTTCCGCCGGGTACTCCGGTTTCCTCTTACACTCCAAAGACATGTTACCAGGATGATTGGAGACACTGAATTGTCCTGTCGGTACCTGCGATGGACTGGCGCCCCATCCAGGATGTTACCATGAGCATTGAGCCCATTGAAGAGCTCGGATAGGCTCCAGCACCCCTTCCCGACCCTAATTAGGATAAGGGGTTAAAGAAAATGAACTGAACTGAAATACAGTCTCACCGTTTACACAACCCAGTTCATCACTCGCATCTGCGCAGTCATACACCCGGTTGCACTGGCGACTTCCATGAATGCAGGATCCGTCACCACAACGAAACTCGTCTGGCCGGCATGTAGGTACAACTGACAAAAATAAAACAACCAAGTCTGATCCTGATTCATTTGTCATCACGTTCAACATCGAGACGTTTTTTAAATCTTTACAACACTTCAATAAAAACACATTAAACATCCATATCAGTACAAATGGTTCGACAATCTGTAAAAAAGTGGAAAGTTCATGGAACCGTGGGTAATCATCCCCAATAAGGTGTGCCGCACAAGATTTCACAAGATGCGCTGTAGTGATAAGAAAAAGAAAAGGAGCAGCAACAATTATCCTAGGGGTGCTGGAGCCTATCCCAGCTCTTCAACGGGCACAAGGCCCATGGTAACAGCCTGGATGGGGCGCCACTCAGTGTCTCCAATAAACCTGGTGGCATGTCTTTTGACTGACCCGGGGATCAAACCCAGGACCTTCTCGCTGTGCGATGACAGTGCTCCCAACTAAGCCACCGTGCCGCCCGGGAGCAGCCACGTGTCTTTTAAATCGGTGAATTTACACATGAGACTCCACTTCCGTTCCCTGGGCAGCCAGGATCCTTCCAATAGGTTGGATGTCCATTGATGGGATCTGGTACTTTGGATCTGGCTTTTTTGCTGCCTGATCATGGTGTCCTGGTATTCAGCATAAGATAATTAAAATCGCTCTGATTGGTTCTTCCTTTCCCCATGGTTTTAATAAAGGAAGCTGAACAAATCCGATGTCGGGCGTCCACATACTTTGGACCATAGAGTGTGGTCCCTTTCCCTTGTGTAGGGCACAAATGAATCGTTTTTGTCTTACCACATTCTTTCTCATCAGACTGATCGGGACAGTCGGGCTCTCCATCACATCTCCAGCTGCTGGGAATACATTCGCCATTGGCGCAGTGGAACTCCAGATGGGAGCAAGGCTTGACGGTTGCCACCGTCGGGAGGTGGCGACAGTTCTGAAGCCACTCGTCTGAACCGTCCGAACAATCCGCGTCTCCGTCGCAGGCCCACAGCTGAGGCAGACAGGCCGAGTTGTTGCAGCGGAATGAACTCGAACTACAGGTTGCGGGTACACACTGGGCTTCATCGCTGCTGTCGTCGCAGTCGGCCTCTTCGTCGCAGACGAACGCTTGTGACACACACTGGCCGTTGGTGCAGCGGAATTCGCCACTGAGACAATGCTTGGGACCTGTTGAGACGTTTTTATTCCTTAGTATGGATTAGCATGCTATTCTGATAGAACCCGGAGTGAAGTTGTTCTTACCGCAGCCAGCTTCGTCTGCTTGGTTCTCACAGTCCGCTTTGCCGTCGCATTTCCAGCTGTTTGGGACACACCGGTTTAGATGCCCTCCGCAGCTGAACTCATTGGGTTTGCAAGTCTTGGCCACTGTCAAAGTGACAACATAATGGGGGTTGAAATGAGTATAGTTTTTAAAACCGTGTAGCTTTGAAAGCACACGGCATCTGATTTGTTTGTCGTTAAATAGCACAGATCGATCAGGCATAACATTATGTCTGCTTTCTTAACTGACTGGTCTGTAGCTATGCTGCCCACTTGTATTCTGACACCTTTATATCAGAGCCAGCATGCATGAATGCAATTCAAACCGTCATGGATCTGTGTTAAGCCTGTCCAGAATTGGTGTCGGTTTCTCTGGGCTAGGAGGCATCTAGGATGGACCATCACAAACTGGAAATGAAATGGAGCAGCTGGACTATTTTGAACAACCAAGTATGAAAAGCCAAAGTGTGGGCTGTGTCAGTGCCCTAGTGATGGCAGCATTAATGCAGAAAAGAACAATGAGATCTCAGAGCAACCTTCAAGTTTCATCTTTTCCCAGGACGTCAGACATTCCTGCACATGGCTGTCGATGAAGAGGGCAGTGATGTCTTAGTGGTTTAGGTACTGGGCTGGTAATCTGAAGGTCTCTGGTTCAAGCCTCATCACTACCAAGTTGGCACTCCTGGCGCCCTGAGCAATTGCTCAGAAATTGTGTTCATTGTGTGTAAGTCACTTTGGATAAAAGTGCTAAATGCTGAGAATGGAAATGTAAATGGGTACAGGTACTGACTGGCCAGCAGTCCTGACCTGTCCCAAATACAGAATGTGTGGAGAATTTTGAAATGACAAAAAGCGACAATGGTGACGCCGTACTGTTCCACACTGATGATGTGTTTGCAAGATGAATAGGAAAACCTTAAGCACCAAATTGCTCGGTATCTGGGGTGCCAAGTGTAGAGAAAAGGAATGGCAACGTTGCAAAGTCAATTCTTTACCACTTTTGTGAATCATTCAGTCTGACTACAACTAAAATGTCATCTTCAAATATAGACACTCACTGCAGGCAGCCGGGAGCTCATCTGTACCATCTCCACAGTCATCTGTTCCATCACATATCCATCTTATCGTGATGCACTTCCCATTCCCACACTGGAAATTTTTGGAATCACAGGGCCGAGCATCTGCAAACACAAGAGATTTCAGATCCAGAGTTTAGCTGCATAAACAGTATGGCGCCAGTAACAATAATTAGCACACAATAGCACATTTTTAGCAAATGTGCCCAAACAGGTAGGAACACGTAGCCCTCCTTAGGAGCCAAGCCGACTAATCTAGATCTAACTGACAGTTATTGTCAGAGCCATTGTTCAAATGGTTTGTTGTAAGACCAGTTTGCTCAGTGCTTTAGATTAACAGGAACTCCTCAAACTGCTTTATTTTTAAAGGTTAGATAAGTGTATTGTATATTTTCTTTGTTCTGGCATTAGTACAACCAGACTATGTATATACAGTCATATAGTTATAGTTTTGCAATGTGCAGTGTTGTTTTATTATATAGACTAGAACAAAAATGATAATAGAATAAAACAATACTACTCACATAAACAGAAATTGTAAATCTAAAAAACTGATAATTTTGAAGTGGTCTCTTATTTTTTCCATGACTGCATAATGGATACAATGTAAATGAAATCTTCTTATGATGGATAAAGGAAAGCAGGCTGGGGAAAATAACGTATATACCTATACCTGACGAATTTTCTAACAGTCCCGGTGTCTCCACCTTAACCTCACCATCTGTGATGGTGGCACTGCAGGGGTAACCGTGAGCAGTGAGCCAATTGTATTTTTAAAACACAATAAATACTTCAAATCTACACTGTCAGGTCATGTTAATATGTCCACATTAGATGGGCCATAAGTGACCTCATTAAGGTTCTGGTAGGTCGTCATAGATATCTGGAGCCATGGTGATTGCAGTGCATCCTACAGCTGCTAGAGGGGGAGTCTGGAAGATCCACAGAGCGAACACGGCCGTGTCTTCCTCACCTTACCCATCAATCCAGAACAATAAACAGGATAACTACTCGGTGCCACCGTCAAGTAGGTCATAATGATGTGACCTGACTGTGTAATATTCTGACAAGAGATTTCTGATACTGTTTCTCACAAAATATCAGCCAATAAAACCAAACAAAAGATTATTTTTCTTTCTTTTGATTTTTTTTAGCCTTGCATCCAGCTTAAGGTTTATTATAAGTGTTATCTTTCAGCCCTTTATTAGTTACCAAGCCATGGGTTCAATCTACATTGATTTTAGGGGGTTTTATCACTTTGAATTCAAAATGATTTTGATCAGTTAATTTTTTTAGGGAAAGATGGGCTTTGGATGACACCCCCAAAAAACCCCAACCCCCCACACTCCCCCTCCCGCCTGTACAAAGTATCGTTTTATCGGGATCACCAGGGCTTTCTGTCTACTCAGGAAACTACTCATGTTCCAGCAGCTACCTTCTACTCAAATAAATCTTTGTTTAAACTTTATGTAAACTTGAACAAACCCCATCTGCTCCTTCTGACTACAAAGACAGTGAGATGCTTCTTCCCACCCCCGGTCTTTAACTAAGCCAAGCGAATTCTGCACCAATCTGGACAGCTTTAAGTGAATGAATGAGAATTGCTTTATAGTTCACTGTAACTCACAACTGATAAACAGACACAACATACATTAGCAGTGTTGTAGAAATGTGAGTACTAAAAATCCAATGAACATTTGTACAAATCAATTCTTCAAAAGTGTATGTTTTAATAACTGAGCCTGAATTTAAGGTACAGGTTGAAAAGAAGCCATGCCTTAAAAAGTCAGCTTTGGCTCTTTGTTAACATTAGAAGACACCAGTACTGCATAAAAGTAAAAATCTCTAGTCATGTGTGTAGATGCGAACTTTGTATCAAAGAACATCCAGAGATTCCCAGACTTCTCTGGAGTCTGGCTTGTCATTGAGGGGACTTGTGCCAAGTGGAAGCGTATGCTGTTGTCCGAAGAGTCCAACAAAGAAATAGAGAAAAGGGACAAAAAGTCCAAAAGCGACTGCCACGTAATGACTCTCATTTGTGCCAATGGCACAGGTTACTTCGGTCCATCGGTGAAGACAGCTTTAATGCATCTGAGCTACATATGCTTGGTCAGAGATGCCCCTTCTCGTCTTTGTAAGACTTTAGCAAGGTGTGTGTGCTAGTCCTGATTTGTCTTCTCTCTGAAAGCAGGTGTCTCACACGTATCTCCTCAAAGAATTTGAATGAATGAAGATAAGGCTGGACTCCGGCCAGAACTTACAATCAAATCGTTTAGCTTTTTATGACAAATGAAACACCTTCCCTCCAACCTATCTGATTTAATGATGGCTTTATGGTAGACTGTTAATGCATGCTTGGTGATAACAGGCTAAATGGTTTGATAATGTGTTTTAGATATGAGAACAGAATCATTTCATGACTTAATCCTTAATTTATTTGGCTTTCAAAAAACACATTAGTATTTACAGCACAACACCACAGTAACAAGTACTTTTCTAGGATTAATGTTTTTTGAATATTGAGCACACACAATGCCGGACTAACTACAAAAGATTGTGGGCACCGTCAATCAAGAACTTTAGTTCAAATGTGAAATGATTTTTGCAGCGAAGGCTGGCCCGACAGACGAGCTACAGTAGCTCAAATTGCTAGAAGTTAATGCTGGTTCTGATGGAAGGAGACATAATTCACAGTGCATCACAGTATATTACATAGTTGGTCATGCTGTTATAACTGATATGTGTAATTCACTATAAAAAACATACTTGTGTACGACATTGTACTAGTTGAAACTTCCAGGACCGAGACCATAAAGTCGTGGCAGTGGCAAAGAAGAACAGTGACAGTTTGGTAGTGGGGCTTAAACCCTCAACCTAAGGTGACCCAAAACAATCTATGTCACCAATGCCCGTATGCTTAAACCTACTGAGAAAAGTTGTTATATTGATGGATCCTGTTTACATTTTGGGGATCCCATCTAAATGAAATTCACTTTTACATAATCTTATATTAACAGTAGCAAAATCCTGATAATCCACAACAGCAAGTCGAGCAATGCAGTAGGAGCAACCTTAGCCGTGGTCACCCCACACTAAAGTGGCCTCTCTGTTGTGGTTCATAAATTTGAAAAGAGAGGGGGCACTGGACAAGTTCCAAGCACTCCCCCTGCATTTGCAGAAAGTTAGTAAGAGGGAGATTCTAGGAAAAGCGGACAGGGGGGCGGCTGTGCTATGGAATGCTACACTACACACTCCCTTAGAAGCCACAGTCCAAAAATCCAGATTAGTAATAGTCCAGTTCTTGGAAATGAATAACAGACTGTGGAAGTGGAATGAAAAGGAAGCAGAAAAGCTCTGTACAGTGGCTGATGCTGATTTTAAATGTGGAGTTAGAATCACCTTTACATTTTACATCTTTATAGCTTTTTGGTAGAGCACTGAACCATCTGTGATGGTTTGTAGAACTACACATCACCTAATATTAATACAAAGGTTTACATCATTTGTTCAGGGGTTTAATGGTAGCTGCTAGTTGGTAGTCTTGGAACAGAATTTATTCCAAAGCAAATCTGAATTTGGATTACATCTGCCCATCAGGACAAATTCCCAACAAGTTGGGGTGGGGCAACCTTAGCAAAAAAATAAACACACACAACACATGTCCAACGTACTCTATAACAGGTCCAATCGAAGTAGGCACAGGAGTCACCAGCTGCAGTAAACCTAATCTCTAACAAACTTTGTTAATTTCTAACAATTTCTAATAACTCTGCTTTATCCAGGGTTGCAGTGGGTCTGATTCATTGGGCAAAAAGATGTCACCAGTCCATCTCTCTCTCTCTCTCTCTCTCTCTCTCACACACACACACACACACACACACACACACACACACACACACACACA
>JAYDZG010000023.1:10354215-10374431 GCA_034509265.1 Microcambeva bendego
TAACTGCTTAACAGTTCAAACATTATAAAATTAAATACATGTGCAATATGTAAAAGAATAAGAGGAATGACCTATCACCACGAAAAAAATAGACCCCAAAGCAACATATTCATAACCAAGTCAAATGTAGCAATACTAAAACATATCAGATTTAAAAATGCACGTTTCGATGTTGCTTTTATTTCACTTCGTTTGCTTTTGCGTCGTTAAATTTAATTTAAAAATAAAAAATCGTGCGTAGAAGCAGGATGCGGATCACCGTTAGTCTGTGTTACTCCGCTTCGACCCACCAAGCGATGACAACTTTCAAGAATGACGCAACGTTGGAAATTCCTCCGATTTCAAAATGTAGTCCGGCTATGACACGTGAAACGTTTGAATATTAAAAGTTGATATGTTGCTCACCTTCAGGACAACAGAGGCAGGCGGGGTAGAACATGATCAGGGGCAAAAATACATTGTGAGTTAGCCATGGTGCCATCCTTCATACTGTCATTCATCCAGAACCCGCATTCAAGTCCCGACAGCGATTCAGCCCTTCGGGACATTAACTACAAACTTTAGTAAAAGTCACATTTAGAAGAACATACAAAAGCGTACAGTGGAACTACACATAAAAAAGCATTTTATTTTAGATGTATTAAATGTTAGTAGCGCTGCTACTTCAACCTGGGCTGTTTGAATCACAAACGCTCTCGCTTCTAGTAGTTACACACTGTGGACAGTACCATCTCAACTAAGTTAGGGGTGTGAAAAAGTAAAATACTTTATAAACACATGACTCGCCATATATACTCTCTTAGGCAGAATAAAAAACTTATAAAGTGTACATTATTGACTACTTAGACATAATTTAACTTTAAAAGTAGCAAATGCAAAATCTTAATTGTAACCATAGCAAGTGAAGTCCCTGCTTTGGACCAAACCATTGTCGTGGATAGAAATGCCCCTGTACGCCTCTGTTCTTACAGTAATAACCGTAAATCCGATTATACACGAGAGTTCAAAACCACCTACTTTGCTCGACATAACTACACCCTGTGACACGGTATAAGATGACATAGTACATGGTTTATAACTGGTTATTGAACAAGGTACAACTCTGATTGCACGTGTTTCAGCCCCTGCAGATCCCAATAGATGTAATATGTCTTATCATGTAAGAGAAATTCTATGTTTTTAACTTTGCAATAAAAGTTTTTGTTTCAGCATCACTGTGCCACAGTGGGATTAAGAAATGTCCGCAAAGACCAACAAATGTTTGGATCAAAGACAACTGGACAGCAGAGAGCCCTGACCTCAGCTCACTGAACAGCTTTGGAATGAAGCAAAACATCTATTCAGACTTTCTTGACCAAGCCAGCCATACAAATGCTCCTTTTTTACTAAATTTCTACTGACCTATTTCAGAGTGATGTAATAGTTCTCCTAATGACAGGACGTTCTCACAAAACGTCAGTAGAATATTCTAAAAATGTTACGTGACCTATTGATAAAAGATGTTGAGTGTAATCTTATATATATATATAACAGTTTTACTCTAAAATTTAATAGGCACAATAACATTGAAGGAATGCTCTGATAAAGCATTCATACATCCAAAATGAAACGTTAAAGGATTGTTAAATGTTCTTTAAATACTCCAAGATAACATTGCTAGATTCTTTAATTAAATGAGGTTTAGGTGAACGTTGACAAAATAAACTTGACAAAATAACGTTCCCACTAACAAAATGAATTGTTTAGGTCTCAGAACGTAATTTTGTTAGCTGGGCTGATGTTATAGCTGAAAAGATCACATACAGTTTACTTATTCCTAAAAAGGAATGGAGTAATAGACTAGTAATTGAAAGTAATTATCACTGTTGGACCCCCCATTGCTTAGACACCATACTGTATTGGCGTACCACAGCCAATTTCGAAAAGAAATGTCTACCAAGCTAATAGTTAGGTGTTCATATACTTGTACAGCCTTTGTGGCATTTAGCAGATCATATCCAAGCCGTTAGATCAGCATTTCCATCCAACGGTAAAGGGTCCATCTTAGGGGCTCTTGACAATTTAGCAGTGGTTGGTCTTTAAGGACAGCATTCTTTTCACTAGTCCAGTATCTTTATCACTGAGCTACCACTGCCCAACCACTGCCCAAGAAGGTCAGTTAACTGGGTCAGTTAATAACTAAAAGCTTCATGTAGTTTTGAGATGTCACGACTGAACGACCGCCCAACAATGACACACCAACTTCTTTATGAACCATAACGTAATGATGCATTACCAATTGAGAACTTATAAAGGCAACAGAAAATGGAATTAATTCAGCTTTATTTGAATATTAATAAATAAATTATAATATAACAATACAAATTGTTGGTTCACTTGCACATAGCATGCACAAGCTTGCAATTCAATCACAGTTTGTGGCACATTTCATACATGTGATCACATTTCCTACAGTCTCATTGTTTCATTGCAGACAAGGAAATCAAACTCGAAATCATGAAAGATTGGCCTAAACAGTAACTCTCACACAGAGAGAGAGAGAGAGAGAGAGAGAGAAGCTGGCGAAAGCTGTATTCTCAGCACAGGGAGCTAATCTCACTTTTGCTGCAGCCCCACTTGCAGCAGGCATTGGACAGTCCTAATACCACGTCTCGGCCCATCCTGCTGGAGCTTCTCAGGGCTTCCAGTACATCATCAGAGATGAGGGAGCGGACAGGCCGGCTGAACCCATCACCCTCCGGCCCGTTTTGTGCCATTCCAAAAGAATCGGGCTCAGAGTTATGCTGGAAGAAAAAACTCGGACCGGGTGGCTGGACCCAGCTGCCCACAGGATCGTCGATGTCTGAGCTGAACGTGTCTGTAGGGAAAGAGGTCAGGACACAAAAAATAGTCAGTGAGATTGTCTTTCAAGTTAAGGTTTGTGGCCGCAGCTCTCTTTACCAAACCCCCAACTCCTCATGCTCCAGTTTCGTCTAACCTTCAAAAGCCTTCATAAATGAGTGAACGTTAAACTGTGCCCTGCTCTGCAATAGATTAGTGACCTATCCAGTTTGTCTCTAGTGCTTCAGATCAGTGCTGAACTAAAAGTGACCTAACGCTGAGATTCTGAACACCTAGAGGCTATATAGCGGGCACAATTGGTGGTTGATGGAGCAGATGATAATTGGCCACACAGTCTGCTGGGTGGCATGAGTGGGTAAGTAAGTGGGTGGGGTCTTGAAACGCTGTGCAAGGACCCTGGTTAGCAGACCGAGGCACAAAGAAAGGGTCTGCCGGAACTTTGCATGTGTCCGAGGAGGTTTGAGCAGCAATATACCTTTCTTGAATGCAATCAGGGATCCCCAGCAGTGGATTAAGAGAAAATGAGTAAAAAATTTTCTCTAAATTAAGAGAAAATGAGTAAATAAATAGAAAAAAGTAATAAACAAAATTACACAACAATGTTTAAATTACTACTTTTAAATGTACACAACAATGTACTTTAAATTGCCACTAAATTTATTCTTTAATTTACATTTGCAGAATTGGCAGACACTTTTATCCATATTTACAATTTTGATTGAATCAAATATGAGCATTACGCAACAGTTGTGCAATTATGAGGCTTAAACTGGCAGACTTCTGATTGTACTTCAGTATTACTTTGACACAGATTGTTGAACGTCTGGACTACAAACGGCTAACAAAGAACTTAATTCCAAGGGTTGGTTTCTTACCTGTGCTTGTGATGGAGCGCCTCCATCGCGAGCCTCCGCAGGTGAAGATGACCGCTCGAATAAACTCCCGGCCGCACAGCTTGACACCATACGAGGGCCTATCTACTGCCCTGACGCCAGCCAGGAGCAGGCACGAAGCCAGAAACGCAGCTTTCCACATCGTGAAGAAGGTGGAGCGATGCCAAGAGAAGTCAGATACTAGGCTGTGTTGATTGTGTAGTGATCCGATTGTGATGAATTGCGCCTGTGCTTTATAAACACACGTATGCATGATGCTGTTGCCTCCCAGCCCCACCTGACAGAGTCATAGATAACCAGATGAGGTAAAACTCACGACCTTTTCAGACAAAGAAGTGATCAACTTCACACATAGGAAAAAAATACATTTTATTTATTGTTCTATGTGTGTGTGTGTGTGTGCGTGTGTGTTATAATGATAATCTATAAAATGTTTGTATTAGTGCTTCCCTCTCAAAATCATCCCACCTTAGTCCAATCATTGACTGTATTATTCTTTTTAATTTTTTATTCTTTTCAGCTTGGTTTGAGAGGTGAAGCAGCCTGATCGTCACAGGCATGGAGGGGATGGGGTCGAGAGCTTGTCAGGATTCAGAGAGCATGACATTTTCGAAAATGATAACACGTTTCGTCTATCTCTGTATGACCAAAGACAAAGATCCTCAATTTGCAAAATGACAAAGGGATCGTGAAAGCTGGTGAAAATGCCAACAGCATGGCATTTGAAGCCATATTACGCACATACAGTTCTCACATTGTCTGCACAGGACAAGCCAGAGGCCAAGGTCACAGAGACATGGTTTTATTCTGGCAACTTTTTGCAACTCTCGGTATGCCAAGTTCAATCTAAACGACTTTTGAGTTGTTCAGATGGCTGTACAGCTCACACTACACAGCCGGATCTCTACACTCAGGATTCTTTTCAGTCGGGGTCATTTTCACACTAGAAGGAGTCAGTCTGGTCTCCTAAACTACAATTTGTCACGAAAACATGTCAGAGGCTTATTCCTCCAAAGAGCAAGATTGAGGGCTTCAGACGTTCTTTTGAACCTACCATCCGACTGCTTAACAATAGCAGAATACACTGGCTGTCCACACAGACAGACAAATACACTCAAATAAAACAGTTGTAATTGTAAACAGTTGTAATTTGTTGTTATTGTGTAAAATAGTAATTGTGTTACAGATTCAATATTTTAAATACCTTTTAATGTCATTGTATTTTTAATCCTACTTCATTTTGTGATTATATTTTTTATTCGACTCTATTTTTTGTTTCTTACTGTATTCACTGTACTCATTGTTCTACACTGTACTGGAGCTTTTGTAACACATGAATTTCCCTCATGTTAATCAATAAACAAGAAGTGATCGCCAAGACACGAGGAGAACATGCAAACTCCACAAAGATCTCGGTCTGCCCCGCATGGAGAACGAACCCAGGACCTTCTTGCTGTGAGGCCAGGGCAAGAGACTTAATTCTGAATAAACGTCTGTAATACTTTTGCTTTGAAAACATTTTTGCTTGAAGCAGATATCAGCACTGTTTAAAATATTAGAAATAATAAAACAGGGACCAGTGCACCATCTCGGACGCCAAATGTGGACAAACCAGGCGCAGCAGGCAAGACTGACGTCTTCATTAACCAATCAGCGAGAGACAACTTTCGCACTGTTGTTGCATTTCTACCAATGAGACGTAAAGAAGGGGGCGGGACGTGAGCGGGTGGGTAGCAACAGTTGCCCGGGTGAGGACGAAGCGCCATAGCCACGGTAGTCCTGGCGACAAGAGCCCAGCAACGAGAATCAACAACAACATCCCGATTCACTGAAACGCAAAAATAACAGAAATCAAACACAGAGGTGGAAAATTCACTCGGATCAGGAGGTGAATTTTTATTATTCATTTCGCACAGCCGGTTAGATTTTTGAGCGAAAAAGGAAACGAGTGTGAGGATGTGTTTTTTAAGTCCGGCTTGGCTAGAAGGTGTCAGGAGCCGTTCCAAGCGCCCGCTGTGCTCCGAGTCAAGTGCACGCGCTGACGGGAACTAGCGGACATGCGGATCGACACGCCGAACGACAGCGCGAGCTGGCATCGGGCTCGGCCGAGCTACTCGTTGTTATGACGATGTAAAACGCTACACTGTCGGTACAAAATGGCGGGTTGTTAGCCAGGATACGCGAGTCTGTACACTGCTTAGCTGCCGCCGCTCACTTTCACTAGCCTGCTAGGGTTGCTAGGTAGCATCTGCTGCAAATAAACGCCGTTGGCATAGCTACACCTTGGTCGCCGAAACCGGCCGCGTCTTTAACTGCATGTCACCTGTGTAAACCATATGCTGACATTGTTTGTTTTGTAGGGGTTTTCATGCACAACATTAGAGGATAACGGTATGTCACGTCGAATCAAATGCTCATTTCTGATTGGCTGGTGCGTTTGCACTAATTCGTTTTATTTACACACCTGAAAAGTAGATCCGGTCACAAAGTGCCAATCAATGCGCCGTCTTCAACGCACTGTTCATGAACGTTCCTATAACATATATACAATAAAATAATAACATTGCTTTTAACGGAAATTCAAATCGCGATATACCATAAGAACTATATTAAAAGTTACGTACACCACATACACTAGATAAAAAGGTTACTAATTAATAGGTTTGCCAGAATTCTTCAGAACTATTTTCACCACTGTGCTTTACACACAGTGGAATGTGTCCTGAGCATTTTATCCCTATATTTGCATTAATTTAATGTATGTTATGTTTACATTATATTCATCTCAAACGTAAATACTCATTTTTGATTGGCTGGTAGTTTTGCAAGAATTATATCTACAGGCCTGTGAAGTAGGTCCGGTCACAGATGCACAAAGTGCAGATCAATGCGCCTGCTTCAAGGTAATATTAATTAAAGGTCACTGTCACGTCACAGTCTTTGTCGACAGAAATATAGCATTAATAACACTGTTTATTGATTATTTAATAATGCATTTGGATATTATTGTCTTGTCTTACACTCGTTACAATCGTTAGTTACTTAGTTGTTAATAGCTACTTAAAATGTGAAACTGAAACTGTGACTCATTCAGAAGGATTAAACCATACGGGCCACGTATATCAGTGAGCCCTGTTTGCCCATGACCCTGTCGCCGGTTTACCACCGTTCCTTCCTTGGACCACTTTTGATAGATAGTGACTACTGCAGGGAGCACCCCACAAGAGCTGCAGTTTTGAAGATGCTATGACCCGGTTATCTGGTCATCCCAATTTGGCTCTATAATATATTCCAACCACTAACAGGTACAGTGATGAAGAGATAATAAGTGTTTTGTACTTCATCTGCCTGTGGTGATAATGTTATGCCTGGTCATGTATGTTAATATATGATAAGTATGCCTATGGAGACAGTAGACACACAAGTAGTGGATACAGGGAGCCATTTTTTTCAAGATCTTTCTGTCTAATAGCCTGTGTATTTCTTAGTTCTGCATACTTAGTTAAATAAAGATCACCTCACCTCAATTTTCTTCTCAGAAGTCAGTACAGTAAAAGTAAAGCAGACCTGAATGAGAACTGAGTGAATGTTTTGGATTAGTCTTAACTGGCCAATAATATATTGACTGACACACGTCATGGTTAGAAGTGAATTAGGAAACTACTTACTGACAAAAATAAATTTACTTGATTATAGCCAACTAGTTGGGCTTTATAGCCAACACAATACTGGCTGTTGATCACCTTTTTCCATTTGATATTTTGTGCCCCATTTATCAATCGAAATGTACTCTTTTTGACACACGAAATTCTGTTATTACCATGTTAGGGTCATCACAGTTCTACAATTGGTTCATGAGGTGACAAAACATACAGCAATGATTAAAATTTTAATTAAATGCCATGTTTATTTTCATGACAGAAGTCATTAAGAAGTCATTAAGACACCTTAGTAGGGCGGATAATAAGGCATCTCGGATTTCAAACAGAGTGGTTTTAGATAGTGAGTAAAAGATGAGGTCGAATGCTGCACTGTTGTTTCTGTCTTGTCTTGGTTTGGTCTCACAATTGATGGGTCTTGACGCACTTCCTTTGCGTCACGTATGTTGAGAATAGGAAAGAGGACACTAGGTTCGAGAGTCTTATACACCAATGACCAGGTGACCCGAATAGAGCCTGCAAGGTTAGATCGCTCCAAAAGCAGTCCATTTCCATGTCTCATATCACCACTAGTTGGGAACAGCATCTCATTGCGGCAGAAAAGAGTTTCAGACGTTTCTCCCTTATTCATAGAACAAAATAAGAGACCACTTCAAAATTATCTTCATTTTACTTTACAATTTCTAACTCTGTGTTTGACAAAAATGAGCAGTGTTGTTTTATTCTATTCAAAGTCATATTCTAGTTTATAGAAAAAACAACTCTGCTTAAATTTAATAATAATCTTAATCTTAATAATAATCTTTCATGAAAAAAGGCTATGATATTTGGGGCAAATCCAAGTTGGCTACTCAAAATGTACTTCTCATTCATTCCCATGTTCTTTTTTTCAAAACAGCATTCGAACCAGGCTATCCTGATGGCGACTCCAGCCTACGTGGGGGAGCTGCAGCAGAACTCCCAACCTCAAGGGGGCGCCGTGACCGTGGCAGCGGGTCAGCCCGTCGTCGTAACGACCGCCGCCGCGCAGCAGTACCTGTCGGAGCTGCAGAACACCGTGACCTCCGGGACGACCGTGCTGACCTCGGGCCAGGTCACGCCCCCTCCGGCACAGACCCCGCCCATTCAAGCCCCACCCACACAGACTCAGTACGTCCCGGCGGAGATGAGCTCACCCACGCAGTCCAGTAACGCACAGGGCACGCCGCAGTACATCGTAGTCACGGTTACAGGTGAGAACGCTCGAGAAGATTGATCTGGCTGGTCCATATTTTCTTTCCAGACATGAAGTCATTAAAGAATCTTTAATTTAGCTTGATTTTTGTGATCTCAGCACCAGGTTTGTTTGTTTTTTTGCGTCATTGTTGTGAATTTTAAGATCCAAAACGAAATACTAACAGTAGGTACAATGCTGTTGGGTGGAATGCCTCACCTTTTTTCCTAGTCTTTGGTCCAAAGTTTTTTCGGCTGCCCCCGTTATGGATCGGGATCCGCATGAATGATTTCGTATTGTTTGTTTTTAATCCGGACGCCCTTTGTGACACAACCCTCCCTATTAATCCGGGTCTGTGACCGGCACTGTGATGCACTGGCCCATGCATCCTAGTGGCTAGCTGCCTATATCCTTGCTGAATGTTTTTGGACTGTGGAAGGTTACCGGAGCACCGGTAGGAAACCCACACAGATTCTGGAGAACATGCAAAATCCACACAGAAACGCTCCGGACCGTCCCACCTGGGGATTTAGGCGATAGTGCTACTTACTTAGCCACTAGTGCGTTCTCATCAGTTTACTGTCTTCCATTCCCTAGAGGGCTCCATCCATTCCAGCGACTCGGTCTCGGATTCCAGTCCTCCACCTGCCGTGGTGCAGACCGGAGTTCCCACTCAGGTGGTGCAACAGGTGCAGTCATCTCAGCAGGTAAACACGCTCATTACAAAGTTGTTTTTTTTTTGCGTATGTCGATGATATTTTGTTAGAGCTATGATGAAAATAACTGGATGCTAAATTTCTCTGTCTTCACAGTCATCTTCACAAACAGTACAGGTTTCAAAAAAGGAAAAAATGCAAAACTGATTACTGATTAAAGAAAACTTTCTTGATTCCCTGTTGTCTCTTTCTCTCTGACGTATTAGCCACCTCTGGTCTGAGCAATTAAAGACCTTACTGGTAGTGGTTAGGCTACTCCAGTACCTTAACCACTAGGCTTCAACTGCTCTGTTGTTTTATAATTTAATTCTCAGTTCTGACTCCTTTGAGACTTATGCATGAATCATATTAATAGGGACATGACAGCCACCTCAAAATCTGAAGGTTATTCATGGATGCTGTTTCCCCTTTTCTGTCCACAGAGGTCGGTGGTCCAAGTCACATCTCAACCAGCCAAGACTGAACCGAGCACTCAAATGAGCGTCGCCAACCTCCAGCCCGTACACCTGACTCAGGAGGTGACGTGTCAGTTTTCTTTCTACATGTTTGAGAATCAATCAAAGAAAGGAAGCCCACACAGTCTCTCAATTCCTTTATGTGCAAATATGAGTATTGAGAAGAATAAATCAAATAAAAATCAAACATTAGTAAGTAAATAAATGAACAAAATATACATTATGTTAAAATAGAAACTTAAAAAATTAAAGAAATGATACAGTGAACGACAGCAAACTGGCAGTGGAAGGACTAGTCCAGTATCTATTATTTTATCATGTAAAAAACACATTAATCATATTTACAGTCACAAATAATGAAAGATATTTGTCACACAGTGTATGATTCCTCATCACAATCTTTGCTGACTGATTGATGGCACCGTCATAAACTATTATTGCAGTTTATGAGATGAATACATTCTGAAACTTTTAAATAGTGTCTGTGAGTAGATCTAACACTATGAGTAAGTAACCCTGTTGTTATAAGTCAGCACAGACTAAATTGCAGAAGTAACACCCCAGACAAAAGTGTCTTCCAGTTACCTAAACAGATCTGACCATCGCCATGGTTAACCGGGACGATCACTAGTGATTTGGAACACAGCCTCAGCCTTCGAACTGAATCAAAACGAAGACAGCTTACATAAATGGCCGGCAGCAATCCCCAAGGCTGGCTTCAAAATAAATCATTACCTGGTTAGAGGTGAACAGCCTAGAGCCAACTTTGCTTTCAATAGATCTGACAGGAAATGCATCAAGTGTTTTTTTTCACCGCTGCTCCTGCTTACATGTCACCACATACCAGTCAAAAAAGCTGCTTATTATGTTGATTTTATTCCAATCATTTGTTACAGAAATGGAATCAAAGTGTAGAATTTTTTTATCTCTCATGGGTTGCTCTGTCACCTCACAGTAACAGTCCAGAAACGTGAAGTCAGGCGTTTTGGAGGCACTGAATTACCCTTAAGATGAATGAGTGTGCTTATTTATTTTGTATGTGTATGTGTGTCTGTCCTGGTGATTGGTGAATTATGGAACGATGCGGGCCTCCCCAAAAAATATTTATTATAAATTGACCCCCGAACTGTCAATGTATAATTTGCATTTGTAAAGACCTATACGAATCGATTCACTTGGGTGATTCTTTTGAATCGATGATTCTTTTAAGGCGAATCGATATTCACTTTAAACAGCAGGGGCACTGGCGGTATATATATATTTTTAACAAATAAAAGCACATTGATTGTTCAGATAAAAAAAAGATAATCACAAAAACAAACCGTGAAATAATCATATCGTGAACCTGGTATCGCATCATGGGTAAACTGTATCGGTACATCCCTACAAATCAATTATCTCACTGTGGCGACCCCGAAAGGATCACACTTCTTTTTTATTTATTTTTTATTTTTTTAATGCAGACAGTAATTGGGATAAATAATTGTCTAATTCTGCCAAGTTCTTTTCATAGACAGTGAACTCACCCCAGAGAGAGACGGAGGAAAGCTCAGAGAGGCGTAGAGAATTTGACGAAGCGCAGGGAGACGGCGGTGATAGAGCAGAATGCGAGTGTACCCTTGTGCTCGATCAGCAGCAGAATAGCGGAGAGATAACTGAGATCAGCCTGCTTCCCATCTATGACTATGGCTTTCCACTTATTTACCTTTACTGTACCAGTTACGCCTCTGAGCTAGGAGTCCCGGGGGCCACGCTGTCCAAGGTCTTGTATGAAACAGCGCATGGCTATACAGTAGGTGGATTTACGATAATAGGTCAAATTGATAGACGCTTCATGCGTAGTTCACACTACACTACAGTCGCTAGATGTGCCAACTTGGCGCTCGTAGACTTCAGAAAAATACCTAGCATGCTAAATATCCGGACAAGTTGGCGACTGGCGGTGATGATGTTAAAATCGGGGTGAGCGGGATCTAGTTTCAGGATCAACCGGAACACAAGCTTTACAGTATTTGTGACTTATCTTCCATGCGAAATCATTCCAAGGCAAAAAATACTTATGAAGTACTTTATCATGAAAGACCACCCCCGCTGGTGGCGTTGCCAAATCCACTCATATTCATTTATTTTCATCCTTGGATTCACGCCGCACATTGTTCATTTGTTTCTGTGACAACAAGTAGTTTGGGAGACCAGACAGTCTCAGCCGTGATTCCTCCTTGTGGTAGACGGGCGTGTGACCCTTTGCCCCGTCACAGATCGTTTGTGTAGTTGCAGCTGTGTTAACTTTCTTTTTTTTTAATACATAAAGTATATACATATGTCATAGCAGAGTTTTTAGTTCTGTATAAAAAGCCGTACAGCGTGGATGTCATTACTGTACGTATATTTAAATATACAGGTTTTTAAGTCAGATCATTTTAAGTGTGAGAAAATGTTCAAGTAGAGTTACAACAGCGATATTGAAACTGTGTACAAAGAGGAAGGAAGTAAGTGAGAAAGAAGGAAAGTGACTATGTCGATGTTCTCATTTTTAGTGTGTGTGTGTGTGTGTGTGTGTGTGTGTGTTTGCATGTGCAGCAGCTTCAGCAGGTCCCGGTGCAGCATGTGTACACGAACCAGGTCCAGTATGTAGAAGGAGCTGACACCAGTTACACCACCAGTACTATGTGAGTTCAGACTTCTGAGTATACGGGTGGGCGGGGTTTCTTCACATGAGCTGCATTGAAGAAAGGGATGTCTGGATGAAAAGGGGAAATACAATCAATTGAAAATAAATTGTTGTTTACTTAATTTTTTTTTTAGATTTGTTCACAGATCATTTAATCAGATTTTCTGTACATTTTTTGACAAAATGTTTAAATCTGCAGCAATCGTGTCTAGAAAACGTATTATTAGCTGTATGCTGATGCTTTCTCCAGATTTTTCTAAATCTTTTACTGATGCTATAGACTGTAGATGACAAAATGCTTTAATTATTAGCAATCATGGATAGAAAAGTTGTTACTAGCTGTACACGTCGTTACTACCCCTATGCTGATTATTTATTCAGATTATCCAAATCTTTTGCTAATGTTAAGGATAGTAGATGGCAAAATGCTTCATTTTTTTTATTTATTGTGTATGGAAAAGTTGTTCCTAGCTGTACGAGGATTATTTCTCCAGATTATCTGAATCGTTTACTACATTTTATTCACAAAAAATCTTTACACAGTTAATAAATATTTTCTCTTGTTTCAGCCGCTCCAGCAGTTTCCCGTACACAGACAGCCCGCTGTACACCCAGACCGGCGGCGCTCAGTACTACGAGAGCACCAGCGTTCCCGCCTCCCAGGCCGCCTCCCCAGGCACGGCCGGCTTTGTCGCAGCGACGAGCCAACTGGTGACCAATCCCCCACCCGGTACAGGGGGCGGGGCTACGGCGGTCATCGCCGCCTCCGGGGCGGCGTCGAACGGCTCGGAGGATGGAGGAGGCGGGGCCAACGGAGGCGGCGGCAGCTACGTGATCCAGGGAGGCTACATGCTGGCCGGCGCCGGGGGCAGCGGCGGCAGCAGCAGCAGCGGCAGCAGCGGAAACGGCCAGAGTTACTCTCACAATGCACGCGTCTCCCCGGCCACCGTGAGTATTAGCGAGGGAGAGGAGAATAGCGTGCCATCGGCAGACAAAAAGGTACGGCCGAGAAAAGACACGGCGGGGGAAGACGAGACGACCCGGGCCGCCCGACTGCACCCGTCACTCACTCGTCACCTTCACCACCATACCCCCCTGTCAGCATCAGTACGATGCTGATGATGCCATCGTTTCCTTTCACACATCAGAGCACAGTCAAAGAGCAGAGAGAGTCAAGCAGGTCGATCATGTGACCTAACTGACCTTCTGCCATTAGGTGCAACGCTATCCTGAATTAATTACCGTTTTTAAAATTTCTTCCTGCATAAATTAATAATAAAAGCAGATTAAATATTTTCTGTATTCTGTCTGGGGCTGCACAATTAGGCCTAAATTAATTATCGCTAATATTTTTTATATCATTTATTATTTTAATTATCTAGATAAAGATCAGTTTAAGCATTTTCCTTGGGATCAATGAATGATATCTATCTATCTATCTATCTATCTATCTATCTATCTATCTGTTTGTCTCTCTGTCTGTCTGTCTACCTCTTTTCTTCCTTCCTTACTTCCACCCATCCATCCATCTATATGATCGACTTCTAGATCGATCAACAAAAGCAAAAAGCTATTTAACAGTTTTAATTTAACAGTTCAAATCAAAACAGTAACAGAACTAACAATAAAGGCATACAATTACATTCAATATTTAATTATCTTCATTGGTGTTTATTTCCATGAGTGGTGCAGAGGGATTTTCTGCTAGCACACCCGTGCCGAGATCCCGAACCCCAGTAAAGGACAGTAAAAATGATACGGTACTACTCCTCCCATGCTCACAGTTTCCAACTATATCGGAATGGCCGGACCATGTAGGCTGGGTCTTTAAATGCTGGAGAAGGACCATGATTGGCAGGAGAGGCACCTGTATGGGTGAGAAAGGGTTCCATTAAAGGCTGTGCACGTCCCAGAGGATCAATCAAGGATGCAACAGTATATTTTATACTTATATTTACTACTTGTTTTTGCTACAGCTAGAGAATCTCATCACGATGTGGCACCACATTGTGCGGCCAGACAGACAGTTCTATTTCTGAACTTGTATTTCAATAGATGGTTTTTTTTGCTTGTGTGTGTACAACGTACGAAACAAAACGCTAAAATTTCCCGTGCAGCCCTAAATCTGTCCGCGCACTAGCACACATCCCTTCTTTCACTGTGCTAGAATTCGATCGGCTTCATGACGTTTCACCTCATGGTTTGCATGAGAGAGAAGAACCATCATTTCAATCCACTTGAATGGCCTTCCAACACGGTTCAGGTACCTTGTTAGGGGAACCATTAAAAGCTGGTTGTGTGTCTTGTTACAGACCCGCGGTGTTTGCGATGGCACGCTGAGAAATGACTGCCGAGCATGTGTGTACCGCTGTTTGTATGAATTCGGGGTTTGGTGTGTGTTCATGTCGTCGTTTCTTTTCCATTCACTCTTTTTGAATACATTATTCTAAAGCATGTATGTTCATCGGTCCTGCATGTAAGATTCAGAGGTGGAAAGTAACGAATTACATTTACATGAGTAGTTTTTATTTTTTGCGTACTTTACTACCCGTACTTTTACTTAAGTATGTTTAGTACTAAGAATTGTAATTCGTTACTGAGTTAAAAAAAAAAAATAGCTGCTGTGAAAAGGGTTGCCAGATAACAGTGCTTTAAAAATCCGCCAAAAGGCATGGAAAGAGCACAATCTGGCAACAATGTACAACTATTGTTACATTTATATCGACTTGTCCTGTTTGCATTAGACAGAAGAGACCCTTTAAAAAGTAACTAAGTAACGTTTACTCTGAGTACATTTGAAATGAGTTACTTTTTACTTTTTATTTGAGTAGATTTTTAGACTAGTGACTTTACTCCTACTTAAAAACTCAAAGTAATAGTGCTTTTATTTGAGTACTGTATTTAAGTACTTTTTCCACTTCTGGTAATATTTAATGCGTCTTTATATAGGGTTTTATGATTTTCCCAGCTTGTCTCACAGTTATTTATATCTGATGCGTCCTCAATCTGATGCTTCTTGCTGATTGAAGAGAGCCCGATCATCACATCCCCCCTTTGACTTATCCCCAAGCCATAGAAGAGCTTTATGTGACCCTCAGTGGAAAGAAACCCAGTCCTTCCTTCCCTCTATCAGACACAGCTTATTGTGTCTGTGTGGATGCCAGGCCAGGTCGGCAGCTCTGCTAGTTTAATTCGTGATCTGATTCAGGAGATCAGATCACCACACATCCCCTCTGACCCATACCTAGGCCCAAGCTTTATCATATTTATAAGAGCCACGCTAAGCTTCTGAGTTCCACCTTAGTTGCGTAGGTGTCTGGACCAGTCGTAGATTGGATTTAGTCCGACCTTCGCTCCATCAGACACACGCAAACGCCGGGCATCTTGTGTTCTGTCGTTCTTTGACTTTGTGTATGTCATGTCAAGGTTTTTTGTCTTAGTGTGTGTGCGCTTGTGTGTGTTTTGTCCCTACAGCTATCCTCTGGCCCTCAGGTGCAGTGGTTGTTGGATAACTATGAGACGGCGGAGGGCGTGAGCCTGCCTCGATCCACTCTCTACTGTCATTACTTGCTGCACTGCCAGGAGCAAAAACAAGAGCCGGTCAATGCCGCTTCCTTCGGGAAACTCATCCGGTCTGTCTTCATGGGACTGAAGACGAGGCGCCTGGGGACCCGGTAACAAAGAAGAGATTTAATCTTTCTTATAAACAACATTGTCCCAGTACATAACTGCATAGATCTCAAGCTTCATTGCTGTACTGTCGATCTAGCTGGCTTTCAAAAGGCATCATTGGCTGTCTGAGGGAGATGATTGACATATAACTGTAAAAGATACACCGTCGAGTCCCATTATTACTTTCGACGACTGCAGTGTACAGAAGCTGGTGAAGGAAGTCAAGCGGTCCAAACTTTACAGTAGTACTGTAAAAAAAACTTGATGCTGACCGATGCTGACAGCGCTAACAACAAATAGCAAAATCCTGATACAATACGACACATTTACCCCCGCACATCACTTATCTAAGGAGAAACAAATATTTCTAGTCTTAAAAAGACCAAGTTCACTCAACACATAACCACAACTAGTTAGTTATTGGTAAATTTGCTGGCAGATACAAGTTAGCATTGAGCCTCTAGCTATTTAGTGAGTATGCATGCAGACTGTAAATAAATATGTAATAATGGCTCAAACTCACACGCTAGTGATCAATACTGTTATTATTATAGTGACGTATTTTACAAAGCAAAGTGTTTAATTGAAACAGAAGCTTCATTCTTAACTCAATCCCATACATCTCCTCTTTCAGCTTCATTGGCTTGACAAAATCGGGAAGTTTGGATTGTCACGTCTTAATTTCATATTTAGTAAGATTGAGAATAATCCGAAAGAACGGAAGGGGGAGGAGTTACGGGTTTGACAGACAGCAGTAGCGGCCAATGGAGACACTCGTGACAGAGACTGTGTGATTCTTTATTTTTTCAAACCTCTGAAACTTCTGTAGGACCACCTCAAATGTGTTTGCTCTATGGATCCTCCCCGTGCCCCTTGTAATGACACTGCAGTCATCATGGCTCCAGATACCAACCGCATTAAATCTTTTTTTTACTGCTAAACTCATGTAAACTTCTTTTTTTAGTGGAAACTCCAAGTATCACTACTACGGGCTGAGGATCAAAGCTAGTTCTTCTCTTCTCCGGCTGATGGAAGATCAGCAGCATTTAGCCATGAGGCAGCAGCCCTTCTCACAGAAACAGAGGTATTCATCTCTCAAGCTTATCATTTCTATGTTTGATTGTAGGCTTCCAACCTGCTGAGGGTATTACACCCTGTCAGAACTGATACAGCTACCCCCTCTGCTGACTGATGGATGTTGCCTGTGCAGAGACTGGAGATAGTGGGGTCAGGGTGTGTCTTCATAATAATGTTATGAAATGCTAAATGTTGCTAAATGATACTAGGTTAAAATTCTAAAAGATGCTAAAGAAGATTCTAGAAAATGAAATGTTTGCTATATGTATGATATATAGATGATACATGATGAAATATGATGCTAGGTTCAAATGCTAGAAAATTCTAACAAGCTTTAAAAATGCCACATGATGCTAAATAAAATATTAAGAAATTGCTAAAAACTAAAACTTTATGATGCTAAATGATCCTAAGATATGCTGAAAAAAAGCTAAGGAAATTCGAAATATGCTAAGACGAATGCTAAAGAAAATGTCAACAAATGCTAAATGATGCTATAAGAAAGTGCTAAAAGTGCAGTTATGCTTAGCAAAATGCTAAGAAGTGCTACAAAAATACGAAGAAACTGCCAGAAAATGCTAAGAAACCAAATAAATGCTTAAAGACATGTTTGACTTGCCTCGGTACTGCACCTCTGTCGAAGGGGGGGTGTCCAAGTCATGAGTGGAGGTCAGCTCAGTAGAGAGGAAGCTGTACGTTTATTTGACCTTTCCCCCCTGACATCTCTGCAAAGGTTGAAACCAGTACAGAAGGTCGAAGGCATGACCAATGGGATGTCGGGGGCGGGGCAACAGCAGCAGCAGCAGACATCAGGGCTTTCTGACATCAGCGCTCAGGTGCAGCAGTACCAGCAGTTTCTGGGTGAGTTCAAGCCTAGCAATATTCACCGCTAGTCCCTTTACTCACAATAAACCACAAGTTAAGAAGTTGCCATTGCTACGTGTGCAGATGCTTCCCGTGCCCTGCCAGAATTTCCCGACATCGATTTGCAGGACAAACCTTTGCCGGAGGGCATCGAGCTGGAGCACATCAAGAGCTTTCAGATGCTCTACAGAGAGCACTGCGAGGTAACGGTCATCCACTTGGATGACTATATCCGGCCGGGTCTTTAACTTCTAGTTTGTTACGAATTAGCATATAGAAATAAAATAAATGCATTTTTCTCTGGATTATATGAATCTTTTAATCATTTTATGGACTGTAGGTGGTGAAATAACTAGATGCACTGTTCTTTGCTTCGTTTATACATGCGGCGCTTATGCGTACGGTCAATGCTTTCAGGCGGAAGCTTAATCCAGGTTTTCATTTGTTTCTCTACATTTCCTAAGGCTATCCTGGACGTGATGGTGAATCTGCAGTTCACGCTGGTGGAGACACTGTGGAAAACGTTCTGGAGGTTCAACGAGAGCCAGGCTGGAGAAACAGCCACACTGGCAGTGTGAGTTGAACGTACTACATATGACACCACAAGTCTTAATTTAAAGCTAAATTAGGCTTTAAAATGCTACATGATGCTAGAAATGAAGATATTGGTTAAGATCAGGCTAAACAATGCAAACAGATCCTAAAGAAATGCTACAAAAAAGCTACAGGATAATTACAATTGCTAAACAAATTATAAATACAATGCTAAGAAAATGTTAAAAATTCTAAATTATGCTAAGTTTAACATACTACATATATCTTTATTTGAAGCTTTAAAAGAAAGAACACGTTATGATTGTAATCACATATTTAAAGGCACAATCTAGCATGTTCAGAAGCTAACGTTATTATTTACCAAGTTGCTTTACAGTAGACCAGTAATCAGAGGGTTGCCAGTTCACAGACTTTCCCACCCTTTTTATGAATGTGTTAGTGGGATACGTTTTTTTTATCACGTAACACTATCTTGTTTTGGGTACTTCAGTCATGACGAGTCAGAGAAGCGGCTGCCCAAGTCCTGCCTGGTCCTGCTGTGTAAATACGATCCGGTGCTGCGCTGGAGCCGAGACTGTGACAACACGCTGTACCAGGGCCTGGTGGAGATCCTCATCCCAGACGTACTGAGACCCATACCCAGTGAGTCACGCATTCAATCATTTCATTCAGCACCATGCTAATCGACATGTTCCATGTACATCCTAGCAGAATTCATATTATCATCATTTTATACCACCGGACCTGACACACTTCCTCTCTGCCCAGGTGCCTTAACTCAAGCCATCCGGAACTTTGCCAAGAGTTTGGAAAGCTGGCTGTCTAACGCCATGATGAACATTCCAGAGGAGATGGTCCGGATTAAGGTAACACAGCCGAACACTTACGGTCGTAAGTCGTAGTAGTCTAAAGATTTCTGCAAATGTCAACTGCAGCTAATTTTCCTAATCAGAACAATTTATGTACTTAAGTACTTCTCATAGGTTTGTTTTCTTAGCCTGTAAACATCACAATAGATTCGCCACAAGAAATGTTAAAAACAAATGAGAACAAAATGCGTAATATAGAAAAGAATGAAATGGAAATAAAATAAAAATACGAACATGCTGAAAGGCTAAAAATGCTAACAATGTACTAAAAGTGCTAAGAAATATTGCTAAGAAATGCTAAACAATGCTAAGAAATGCTAAATAAAATGCTAAATGTTGTTTGAAATGCTAAATGATGCTAACAATAGCAAATGCTAAACCATGCTGAGAAAATGCTAAAAATGTTAAATAAATGCTAAATAATGTTTTATAAAATGCTTAAAAATGCTTCTAAAATGATACATGGTGTTAAAAACGCTAAATAAATGCTAAATAATCTTTAATAAAATGCTTTAAAATGCTTGTTAAATGCTACATGATGTTAAAAACGCTAAATAAATGCTAAAAATGTTTAATACAATGCTTAAAATGCTAATAGAATGCTAGAGGATGTTGACAACTCTAAATAATGTTTAATAAAATGCTTAGAAATTCTAATAGAATACTACATGATGTTAAAAACGCTAAATAATGTTTAATAAAATGCTTAAAATGCTAATAGAATGCTACAC
>JAYDZG010000023.1:10442001-10454625 GCA_034509265.1 Microcambeva bendego
TAGAAATGTTTCATTAATCCTTGTGGCATACTGAATACTGCACAGTCAGAGGATTCGCGAGTATCATAATCACAAAAGATGCATAAATCTAAAGCTGATGTGTTTTCGGTGCCTTTTCATATTTAGAATACGTTGCATAGTTCTTGACTTCTTTCCAAATTGGAATATAAATAGCCTTATTAATAACACTGAATATAAGGACGGTGGCGATGTTTGTTTAAATTTTCCTGTGGAGATTTAATTTGAATGGAAAATGTATCAAGAAAAAATAACAGGAAAACACAAATGTGCATATAATAGGATTAAAATAATATGCAACATAAATGCATCACCGGGCTTGTTCAAGCTTTCAGCTTTCACAGTAAATAAAAAGTCAATAAGCCGCTTTGACGCTGGCATTTCATTTTACCTGATAACGGGCTTTTTAATCTATGCTTTTAAATGACTTGATTCTACAAAGTTCTAAGCAAAGGAAGAAAAGTTGATGGAGTCACATTGATTTTTCTTTTAAATCCAGCCTAAAAATGAATGTTATACATCCCACTAAAGTTAGTCCTCTTTTTTGTGCCTACAACAGCCTCCGCTCTACAAGACCTATGTGCCTGTTCAAAAAGAGTGTCTATTATATCAAAATAACATTTCTAAAGGTCATTTACACTTTCATTTTCACCCCTTTCAAGTGACTTACAGTTACACGATTTAGAGCAATTGATGGTTAAGTGTGGCGACCTGGCCGTGATGGGGCTTGAACCTGAAACCCATTGATTACGCCTGGGTTCAGGTCACGACGGCTAAGGTCATTGAGTCTCTTCATAAAAAAACTTCATGCTCAAGGATGCAGTCCTTCTACAGAGGAATGGGTCTTCCTATGACTGATTTCATAAGCCTGTTAGCACTTGGTGTGACTGAAACACTTAATTATTCATACATTGAATGTATTATAAAGTGAAACAGTCACTTCGGTTATTTTTAAAGAAATCTGGACCGAAACTGTCCATTACTGATAAATCGTGGACCTTTTAATTGCCATTTTTGCAGTCAGATTTGCACGTTTACAGATTTGTTGGAAAATTGTTCAAATAATAAAAAAAAAACCATACATACTAAAAGGATAATATTGCAATTTGCAATATTTTTATTACATTTTAATACATTTTGAAGGCAAGAATTACATATTACATATACTACATATCCCTAATATAAAGCAGAGGAGAACACATCACCTGTTTAATTTACAATTTACAGTTTGTTAAACACTCTGGTGTTATGTCGACTAAAAGTATAGTTTGCAAAATATTGCATTGTATCCACCTTACTCTTTAATATGCGTTGCCATATAAACCCTATGCTGTCAATTATATATCAACATACGAATGATTTTGATCATTTACTCAGTACTGGCCAAACCCTCTCATCTTTTATTTCGTTTCCCTCGTTTCTTCAGAGTAAAAATGTATTTATCGTCCTGTTTTTATTTGATTGTATTGTTATGGACTGTATTGTTCTGTGTTACACTCTGGTCCTGGAGGAACATTTGATCATTTCATCATATCATTTCATCTTCGGACTAGTAATCCGAAGGTCACCGGTTCAGACCCCACCACTGCCAGGATGCTGCTGTTCGGCCCTTAAGCAAGGTACTTAACCCTCATTGCTCAGACTGTATTCTGTAACTGAACTGTAAGTCACTTTGGATAAAGGCATCTGCTAAATGTTGAAAATGTAAATTTCAATAAATGAAATTACAATAGGTGGCATGGTGGCTTAGTGAGTAGCACTGTCGCTTCACAGGAAGAAGGTCCTGGGTTTGATCCTCGAGTGGGGCGATCTAGGTCCTTTCTGTGTGGAGTTTGCATGTTCTTCCCATGTTTGCTTGAGTTTCCTTCGGGTACTCCGGTTTCCTCCCACAGTCCAAAGACATGCTACCAGGTTGATTGGAGACACTGAATCGTATCTGCGATGGACTGGCGCCCCGTCCAGGGTGTTACCATGTGCCTTGAGCCCTTTGAACAGCTGGGATAGGCTCAGCACCCCTCTCCGACCCTAATTAGGATATGGGATTAAAGAAAATGAAGAAAGAACTGATGAAATGACAATAATACCTCTAAACTCATGGAAAAAAGTCATTAGACCATTCTCAACTGCATGTCTAGAAGATAAAATAAAAAGAAAATCGTGTTAATAAAAAGACAATATATAGACATATATTGTTTAATAAAGATAATACATTTGATTGTACACGAAATCTATTTTACTCCATAAAAGGTACAGGTGTTTGGTTATTGTAGACCAAGCTTACAAACTTCACAAACCTTTTCTAGTTATTAGAAATCACATCTTCTTTACTTCTTTTTAGGGAATTTACAGCTGCTTCAATGGAGTGGAGGACATGGACCGCAACGGAAGCCTTCAGGGCCCTGATGTCACAACCAGTTACACCCAGGCCAACATGCTCAAGATGCTGAAGACCGCCAAAGACATCGTCTCCTCCGCCAGAGTCGAGAACTCCTTAGATAACGCCACTAAGACCATCGAGAACTGGACCCGTCGGGGCCCGGATGCGAATAAACCCATTCTTCCCACTCGCCTAATAAGCACCGATTCCACTCACGGGCGATTGCCTTATATTTCCGGTGTCACCGACAACCACACACCGTATCCCCACCGATCATTGAGTCCCACTTTGCCTCTGCATTACGGAGATAATGTCACCCAGACCTTGCATGAGAAGACTCGGATACTGACGAGACCCACACCCTTACGTTACACTCTCCCCGCACGGACCAGCCACCACCCGATATACGGCCAGACCCTCCCTATTTCCAGTCTCAGCAGTCCCCATATCGCTTTGAGAGACCCACCGCCTCCGACGGCCCCTAAACCCCAGCACAGGTTGTACCTAGACAGCCATGCCTGTCAAGCGACGTCACCCTTTTTCCCGTACCGCGAGTTTCAAGTTCCCGACATCTACGTGGAACACCAGGAGCCTCTAGAGAGCCGGAAACTGTACACCGAAAACCAAGGCCACAAGAAGAGGTCCCATAGCTATGTAGCACCATCGCCGGAAACACGGCGCAGGAACGATTATGATGAACCATCTGCTTGCTTGGCTGAACTTAGCGCTAATCACCTCATGGAGAACCATTCCCATACAACACCTTGCCTTGGCAGCCACTACCAGAGGCCTAGAGCTAGCTGCAACACACCGTACCTGGAGCCAGACCTGGATGAAGTTCCACTGCTGGGGAAGGAAAAACTGAACCGCCGTGCTTCTTTTCTCAGGGCCACGTGGGGCGGCGACAGAATGCGTCACGTGGACGAGAAGCCTCCCACCTCTGTGTCTTCTGGATCCAGGAGGATAAACATGCCTGACCTTTTCCCTCGTGTGATCGTGACCAATCCCAAGCCTTTGAAGATGTACGGCAGCGCTGGTAAAAACTTTTGCTACAACATGCCAGTCGAACCAGAATATTTAGACCCGGCTCATATGTGCTCTTACCCCTACAAGCCACAAAAACACAAATGTCAGTCTACCCGGCTTCCTTCGTACCGGGAGGCGCTCCTGCAGAACGCAGCGGCTTTGCACCGATCCTCTTCAACGGTGGTCCACAGACATTACTCCACCTACATGAACTCCATGAGGTACGGTGATCTCCCGGTATACGTGGGTCCGTTGGCGCGGTCGCCCTCGCGTTTCTACGATCGCTCCAAAGACGTGTGCCACGTGTTCCCCTGTGTGAACCACTGCCCGAACGACGTCGCCCTGATACCCCGGTTGGACGGCAGGCCTGTGATGTACCAAAACGCTGCTTTCGGGGGCTATGAGAGTACCGGGTGCTCGCACCAGGACCCGCCCATGCAGACACTCCACACTTTTCCGGCGTCCTCCAGGAAGAGCGAGCGCAGACGAGTCTTGGTGGCGCACCAGGCTAACAGTCCGTATCTGCCAAAGCCTTGGGGTAGAGTGTCTAGCCTAGAGTCGGAGGTCTGAGACCCGCAAGGATGGTGTCTCAGAGCTCGAGATTTTGAACTAAAAGAGGGAGAGACCCGGGACTGCAACATCAAAGCAGACGGGAGGAAGGTGGACTATTCTCTAAAGCGATATTCACAATGCAATAATATGTACAGTAGTGGCAGGGAGAGGAGCTGACTGTGTGATTACTGCTGGGAATAAATATATTTAAATGTATAAAAATACCCCAATATTAAATAACTCGTAATATATTGTATTCGAGCATATACATTGGTATTTAAACACGTTTTTAAATGCAAATAAATAATAACAACTACAAAAATACAAAACCAAAAAAACCTGATTGGGAGCAGCTTGAGAGGCAGCGTTTTTGTAGCTTTTATGTCAGAGCAATTCAGCATTCCACAATTTTGTAGTCCAGACTATGGGAACTACGGAATTTAAAGCTCAATTTAAAGGTCTTCCGTTTTTGTAAGTTCAGAGTTTTAAGAATACTAATATACCGACCAGGCATAATATAACCACTCCTGGGGAAGTGAATATCACTCTCTTCTTTATCTCTTCATCGTGGCACCTGTTAGTAGGTGGGATATATTAGGCAGCAAGAGAATATTTTATCCTCAAAGTTGATGTTAAGAGAGTTGGACCATATTCAAATTGTGATAGCTAGACAAAGCATCACTGAAATGAACCAGCAACTCTTGTGGGGTGTTGCCGGTCTGCAGGGGTCAGAATCTGTCAGTATCTATCAGAAGTCGGCCAACCAAGGTAAACCGGCGACCGAATCATGGGCGGCCAAGGCTCATTGATGCACATGAGAAGCGAAGGGTCTGACAGAAAGCTGCCAAAATACACAGTTCATCACAGTCACAGGGCTGTTTTGGCAGCAAAAGGTGGGCCAACACAAAATTAGAAAGGTGGTCATAATGTTCTGCCTGATCGGTGTATTATAACACTAGTGAGCCTGAACGATTTCGGTTTTTGAGTCGTCTGTTTTCACGAATGTCTTACCATTTAACAAGAGCTCTGTTGTCCCACTCATGAAAAAAAAAATCTGTTGAGTGATTAAATAACTTATAACTACATTCACTTTGGATTCTTGTTAATGTACGTCACTAATTTTGCAGTTTATTTGTACAACAAAACTGTTCAGTTCATTGTTTTTGGTTACAAACACGTTCCAGCATTTATGAACGGTTCATTTCAGTTCATTTTTTTTAACCACTCCTAATTAGGGTCATGTAGGGGAGCTGGAACCTATCCCAACTCTCCAATTGGTGCAAGGCACACTGTATCAACCTCGATGGGGCACCAGTCTATTGCAGATTTATTATAGGTGGTTACAATGAACTCCATGGTTCGAAATGCGGTTGGCGGTATCACCGGACTAAGTTGGTTTGGTGGGATCTTCAAATGTCATGTAAGGACCCTGATTGGCAGCTAGCGAGACACCTGTGCAGAGTGCAGGGAGGACAAGCAGTTCCCCTAAGAACTGAGCATGTGTTGAAGCAGGCATGATGAACAATACACCCACCTCTACTGCAATCAGGGACCCCAAGTGCAGGAGACAAATTGACTACGCTAAAAATTGACATAAACTGAATGGATTATGGAGTTTGAATTATGCGTTTTGATAACGTCTGAGGGACTGAAGACAAACCACATACATTTACAGTTACGTAATACATGGCAAAGCATTAATGAAAATAAATGTATAAGCTTCCTTACATGGGTTAACATAAAGATAGTTTATCTACATGCACACTGCCAGAGAAGCTCTTTTTAAGAAAGCTTAGTTTAATAAGGAATGCTGGGGAAATCAGTCGCGTAAACTGGGAGCATAAATTAGATTCAGCTTTAACTTTTACTGGTTGCCTACAACAATAAAGCATTCAATGTTTCCCCCTTGACTTAATACATGCATCTTAAAACATCACTGGCAAATGTAATCTTGTTTCTTTCCTCTGCCCAACTGAACACTCTCATTAACTGACTTATATTTGATGCAGAAATGTATTATTGTAAAATTAACCAAAAAAATGTTTAGCATGTAGCTTAGCATAGCCAAAAGCATTATTGATGTAGAAGGAGGTGATGGTTTTCCTGATAAATTCTACCATAAATGCCTCTATAATATCACAGAGAGGGCAAACTGCGCCGGGATGATAAACACCCATACATCATATCAGAACCAAGCCAGCAGGATTTGTTACATCATTAAGTCAAGGGAAGGCAGTTATACGTGCTGAGATTGAGTTTCCTGTTTGACATTATCAGTGATGTCAAGGTCGTGCTCCATACTAATGAAAAACGGGATCTCTCATTACTCAAAGATTTCGATAAAAATATGTTTTATATTGTGGACTGTAGAAAATGTCTTGCATACTTGCTAGTGACTGACTGTGTGAATGGATAAGTAAGTGGCTGGCTAAGTTAATGGGTGAGTACGTGAGTGACTGTGAGAGAAGGAATGAAGGGACTGAGTAAATGAGTTAGTGAATGAGTAACTGAGTTACTGTGAATGAGATGATTGAATGAGTCACTGACTAAGTGATGGAATGATGGAGTGAGTGAATGAATGCCAAAGAGAATGTCAGTATCACTTGGTGAGTGAATGACAAAATGAAAAAGACTGTGAATGAATAAGTGACACTAAGCAACTGCATACATGAGTGGCTGAGTGACTAAGTGAATGACTGAGTATGTGAGTGACTGAATAACTTAAGGACTGAGCGACTGTGTGCATGACTGACTAAGTGACTGCGTGAGTGAGTGGCTGATTAAATGAGTGAGCGACTGAAGCCTGGTTTATACTTGACGCGTCGCGAGAGTCCACGCGGCTAAAATGACATCACACATCTAGACATCGCACAGGCGACTAGTGGCAAAAATCAGAAAATACAACTACCTATATGACTATTCTGAAGAAGCTCCACCGGTACAACCAAACCACTTTAAATTGGTCGCGCCTCTTAGATGTGCCTCAAGTGAGTATAAACACATTCGTCGGTAGGGATGCACACCCCCTTCTGTCAGGGTTCGCGTCACACTCCGTGCGGAAAGTATAATCCAGGCTTGAGTCATTGAGTACGTGACCGAGTTACTAAGTGAATGTGTTCCCGAGTGTGTGATTGACTAAAAGAATGAATGACTTGAGTGAACCTTTTGAAGATCTTTTACTTCTTGAACTTTAACCGAGTACATCAGTGCAGGTCGTTCTGTCAGGAACTAGGCCAGAAGAATGAAAACCAGAAGAAGCCTTTAAACACTTGATGGAAACATGGAGACTAATACAATCTTATCTCACTTGCAGGACAGCCTGAGCTCTTCTGTTCCGTCCGTGGGAAATGAGAGAGGCCCACGTCTCTAGGCTGCTATCTCTAAAAACGTTCTTCCCAAAAGAACAGAGTAAGATTATCGCCTTCAGCACAAAGTAAGGATGAGAAGCGCATCACGGTTAATCGAAACCCAAAAATTAACTTTTCTTCATGCTGCATTCACTTTCATGTATCTCTCACTGTAATTAATGAAATCTACTTTGAGCCTCAGCAGTTCAAAAAGGGAAAAAAAGATGACAAAGAAAACCAATACCTATGAAATCCTTCTCGCTGTCTTTACTGAAGTATAGGCTGAGCTCTAACACGACCTGGGGAAAAATATTATATGAAAATGATTTCACTTTGGATTCCCGCTTAACTCGTGTCCCCAGGCAAGAATCAAGTCGAACTGGAGATCTTGTTAAAACTGTACAAAGATTAAACAAACTTCTAGAGTTAAGTTGGGACGATATGTACGAACGTCAACTGAAATAAGTTCCCATCCCATGGCTGCTGGAGGGGGCATAGAGGAGGATACATAGACCAAACATGACCATCAAGGTGCTCAACAAAATTCAAGTCTGGAGAATTAAGGGGTCAGGGTAGTACTGTCTTGATCATGTTCTTCCAAATAATGTGGGACATTTGAGAAGTGGTTATAATATACTGACCACATAGATACAACTCACAAGAGCTGCGATGCTCTGACCCGGTCCTCTAGCCATCATAATTTGCTTAACTTCTTGCACTCACCCATTTTTATTGCGTGTACTTTGAGGATACAATGCTCACTTGCTAGCTAATAGGTCACACCCTCTAATTAAATTCAGATCACCCTTTAAATAAATCTTTAAAGACGTTTAAGTGGTCCGTAGGTCAAACAAGCTCATGGGCTCATAACCCCGTATGTTGTGCAAATTCCCTGCCCTGACGCTAAGAAAAAAAATCAAATAAACTTCCAATTTACAACACTGTGCTGCTTTTATGTACTTTGTGGCAATAATGCAGTAATGGCTCTCTATTATTTATCATCCATGCGTACAGTGGAAACTTGATGAATGAGCTTAGATAAGCGGTGCTGCAGGAAGATACCACACTCCAATGTTGAACTCTCTTATCTTCCTCATCCTCCTGTGTCTTTACCATACATCACCTCTTTATCTTAGTGATTTGTGATTCAGCCATATACGCTCTGCCGGAAAGCTAAGCAGGATCCCGCTTTGTTTCTAAACCATTCGGAAAAGAAGATGAAATTGAGGTGGAAGGGGTAAGAGCAGTTTTTTTAACATGCAGATTCACCCCATGGCCAGGCTGTTCAATCATGGCTGTTCATGATGATGCATGATGGCTCACCAGATCGGCATGAGTGTGCTGAAAACTGATGGTCCATCCGATCAGTCAACCTCTCCGAGAAGGTACGAGGTCAATACAAAAATCAGACTCAGCACAGAAGACACAGGGCAAATCCTTGAACTCTTCTTCTGCTGATCCAGGGATGGGTGACAGGGAAAAAATAAATAAATTAGCATGCACTGTATTGATTTTGAAGGTTTGACTCTGCTCAGTTGTAAAAGTTTAGGCTTGCATATGCTTGGTCAGAAGTTCTTTGTATAGGGGGATCCAAAATGTTCAAAAGATCTTTAATATCTGTTAAACAAAGGAATGGGTAAGAGCGCACACTGTATTGTTCAAACTTCTATTTTGACAGAATGGTGGCTCCTCGAAAGAAGGCAGGGATTTAGTAGGACACAATTGAATTTTTCATACTGCCCTGTCTTGTGTTTAATCATTTTATTAACTTCATTCAAGAAAGTGGGATTATCTCAAACATGGTGAATGCTTTTGAATGTGACAGTAATAGACAAGAAAGCAGCATCCACTTGTCACCAATTAGCACTTGAGCAAGGCTGCTAAGTTGTTAACAACTCAAGGAATTATATAACTACCAAACTACCAGCATAACTTGGTTAAATTAATTTCTAATAAAGTGTTCCCAAAGGTTTTGTGCTATTTCCACTCATCTACCTTCGACATTGTCCTCCTTAATGATGCATTCATGGCTTTTTTTTAGCAAAATACTTCAGCTTTGACAACAGCAGATTGATAGCAAGTTCTCAGGTGCTGTTTGTGTCTTGAAATAGTTCATGTGTGGTTTTAAGTTGTAAGTTGTAGACAATAAGAACATTATATGCTGACAAAACGAATGTTTTCCAAGCCAGATTTGTGCAGTCTAATTAAAAATGAACTTGTTTTTACTCCAAGACCAACTTTCTCCTCCACCTGCCCTTTATTCTGTGATTTTCTATCAGAAAGCGGAAAGGAAGCAAGAAATCGGGGTCTCGGGTAATAATCTGTTCCTCTACAGCTTTCCCCTCAGCATATATGAGAACACCTTCATGCTCTCGCATACGCTGTGCAACGCCGGCTCTGCAGATAGTCAGATAATAACGGACAGAATTGAACCGGAGGATATGTTAAGAGAGAGAGAACAACTGTGGGATAACTAGGCCATAATGGATCCGGTTCATCAGCTCATACTGAGATGCTGTCTCAGTGCACGGTGGGTTGGGCTGAAGGTCGACGAGCTGAAGGTGAGAATAATTTCTGAATTTCCTGGGACTTGAATTCAGGTCTGCTGGTTGCAGGCAACATTTATAACCTGTACCACCCAGCACTGGCATCATGTGAGTTGAAGAAAGAAAGAATACAGCTTTGACTTTAAGTATCTGTGTAAGTACTACCCTATGGGTAAATTCTGACCTTAAACATTGGTCACTTTTAGCCTGTTGTACATTCCAATTGTTACTGTTTTTTGAGTCCATTATAATTCTGGTCACATATTTTGTGTCTTAAATCAAGACCTCAATCAAGACAATTATTCATTCATTCATTTATTATTATTTATTATTCGTTCATTGCCTTGTTTTATCATGATGGGTCGAAAACAGGTTACCAGTTCTTCACAGGGCCACACATACATCTAGGGCAGTTTTGCATATTTAGTGAGTTTGACTGCATGTTTTTGGACTTGACCAGGAAAAACCTAGAAACGTTGAGAACATGAAAACACACAGGAAAGGCCCACTAGGGAATCAAACCCAGGACCTTCTTCATGTGAGATGACAGGGCTACTCACAAGCCACAGTGCCACGCCGGATCAATTTATATTTATTATTCATTTCTATTAACTGCTTTATCATACTCAGTGTCATGGTAAATCCAAAGCCAATCCTAGTAACACTATATTCGACATGCATTCTAATGTCACTATTGTTTCTATATTAATGAAACATTTTGCTGTACATTTGGCAGTGGAGACAGCATTTAGTAGCAAATACAGGATTCTTATTATTATATTTAACGGTGAGAGAGCGTTTTGATGGATGCTGAAAACGTCCTTGAGAACACTTGAGACACGAGAGATCCTCCCAGTAAGAGATCAATACATAAATCTATATCAATTATTCTCATAGCGCCATGATGCAGATGCCGGTTTTGAGATGATTAATGGCATGGCATTTTACAATGTGTTTTTTTTCCTTTAAAGAGTCTGCAGCAGTGGTAAGACATGATGAATGCTGAATATTTTACTGCTTGATTAATGAATTGTAGATTTGATTATGGTCTTGCCAGTCGGCACGGTAACAAAGACGTTGATGTGTAGTAATTTATTGTGTAATGACAGCAACATACCAGACACTTGGTATTACTAAAGCTTCATAGTGTACGTCTATATATCTTCATAGTGCACTCTGCTCTGGGGTGTCTTTAAAACCCTCAAGATTATGCTTGTACACTAAAGCTTTCAGCAGTTTGGAAAATGAATGTGTTGTTTATGGATCTTCACACCACACTTTATTTCAACCTTAGGTGACTAAAGCCTGACTCTTTACACATCCTGTCATTGGTGAAAACTTTGATGCATTTTCAAGAAAATACATTATAAAACCCAAATAAAGCAATACCCCGGCTGGTATAATTCCCAGGCGACAGTTTAAATACATTTCGGAATGTCTGGATCAGAAGAAAGATTTCAGCTGCCTGTCAGGCAAGTGAGAAGTATGCAGTACAATAGTTGGGTGTACTTCGTAATATATATTTTACTGTGGGTTCCAACATTTTGTCTCAAAACGACTAAAATGTTACTTTTTTTCAGACAGGTGACAATTTTGGACAAACAATTAAAAGCTTTATTGCATCAGTTCATCCTGACATGCATTGCCTTGAAACTCAGCTGTAGTTAGTTCTGGGACTGGCACCAAGTTAAAAGGACTTTCAGTTTCAAGGTATTTTTCTCCATAAGGATATACGCATTTCATGGTCCTGTGGAACTGCATACAATATAAAAACACTGATATACGCTAAAAATCTATATAAAATCTATATAAAAACAATAAATCGCACTTTACATTTATTAATTGCTTTCAATGCTTAATCGTGTAGATGCTTGAAATACCATAATTTATTGAGTAAAGGCGCATTCACTTGAGAATCGCTTCTATGCATTTACACTTTTAATTGTTAATATGAAATGACATATATTATAAAGGATAAACATGTTGAGTGTATGTGTAAAACAGAGTTTCAAACATTTAGAGTTTAGGGGACATCAAGCTCCAAGGTACCACTCTACACTTGAGAGATGGGAAACTACTTCTTCGAGCGGTATTACCCCAAATAAATTACGTCAGACAAAACTCCCCTAACAAATATCAATACACCGGCTAAACGATGTCGCTGTGAAGCAGGGCCTAATATAATCAATAATTCTGTTTATATAATGTTCAGTTCAGTTCATTTTATTTAACCCTTTATTCTTTTTAGGGTCAGGGAGGGGTGCTCTTCAACGGGCTCAAGGCACACAGTAACACCCTGGACGGGGCGCCGGTCCATCACAGGTACCTACAGGACAATTCAACGTCACCAATCAACCTGATCAAACCCACACGGACACAGGGAGAACATGCAAAGTCCCACAGAAAAGACCTAGATCATTGATACATCACTGTAATCTGTTATTTGCTGCTAGCAAGGCGATATACTGAATCATGTCTACAATTTAATCAAAGTCAAATTCAGTACCTCGCTACTAGAGCAAAATCTGGAGACCACAAGAAATAAATGTCACCGGTGAGTCTCTTTTGAATTATTATGTGGCATTTTGGCAATGGGTCTTCCTGCTCTAAAATGTTGCTTTGGGTGTTATTATAGTAGCAGATTTAATTGGCTGAAGAGATCAAATGCAGTTATTGTTACTGGTCAGATCCCTATCCCCGAGTTATGTTTTTTGGGATTTCATTGATGAGGTGCGCTTGTGTTTGAATGACTTGAGCT
>JAYDZG010000023.1:10474708-10487835 GCA_034509265.1 Microcambeva bendego
TGCAGCAGGCCCGGTTGGCTGTCGCTTGGTGACTGTGAGCCTCAATAGGATAATATTAATATGAGATGATAATTCTTTACATTTTCTCTTTCAGATCAAAGAAATTTTACATCATATAGAAAACAATCAACTGTTTGAACTCAAGTCACAAGTCAACAGTCATCAGTCAACAATCATCAGTCACCAACTTCAAAAAATTATCTCTATCAAAACAGCAAAAATGTATTTGTACATACCTGCTGTTGTCAGCAGCAGTTACCTTTGTTTTCTTCAGCACTCTTCATAGCCTTGCCATTAGTGGTCATCCAACAATTGGTGTGCAACCGCCAATATAAAATACTTGTTCTCCAATAATAAGCTATTTTATCATTTTGTATTATTTTTACTTAAAGTGCAATGGAAGGAATGAGATGTTTAGTTACATAATAAATGCTGAACAAAACCCTCACTTTCCCCTAATTATATAAAAAGTATGTTTTATATGACTGAAGTGTTGCTGTTGTGTTTTAACACGCACATGGTTGACTTATTAGCAGTAAAAATAATATCATTTAGTGGTTATTGTGTATTGGTTATACCTTTACCTTATAAATCATGCCACACTGATGAGAGCAAAAAATTTGGCCCTGTATTTACTTGGTATCGGATCGATACCAAAATTTGCAGTGTTACACCACTAGCAGCCAGATAAAATGAGTCTTGTAGGTGCCTTGTGTAAATCTTGTTTGCACAGCACATCAGGTCAAGAAATCGATATTCGTCTGGCTTTCGATCGATGAAGAAAGGCGTGAATAAGTCAGGTGAGGTTGTGTGATGTTTAAGAGGTCAGTTACTTTAGAAAGAAAACGACGCATTTTGTCCAAGTCATGTTGACCTTTTGTGCCTTTATTGTTGAATGCGTAGCAGGTGCAGCAATGTTGGGATTTGTGTGTGTACAGGTAAAGATTAAAGCTTTTGTCATGTATTTGTTTGAATCGTTTAATCCTCTAATTAAGTTGTTGGGGTGTTTAAAATAATCCCAACAGCACTGCTGTACCTGGTAATATGTAAAATGGCACATTTGGTAGCATTTGTGATGCCTCTCAGGAACTGCTTCAGGGAATTTTACTAATAACTGCACAATATTCCCCCATCAAGACTGAAATAAAAACTAATTTCTTTATTAAGGGTTGATCAAGTACGATAACGAGACCCACGTAAACGTAGAAGTGGAAAGTAACAGTAACATTTACTTACTGTAACTGAGTAGCTTTTTTGTAAACCTGTACTTTTACTGAAGGATGCTTTGTACTAAGAAATGTATTTCTGTGAAGCTGCTGCAGTGATTACAGGGTTGCCAGATTACAGTGGTTTTTAACCAAAACCCGTTAAAAAAAATCTCAAATTGTATGAAAACGGCAGAATCTGGCAACACTACACCAAGCGTACAGCACGAAAGTTCGGTAATTCAGTCATGTCATATTACGAAGTATTTTTTATGATTAATGATTGTCCAATTGACTACTTTAACATGAATCAATAAATAAATGATTCTACTAAAATTAAATAAAATAATTAAACAGTGCAATATGGTTTTATATTATATTTAAATTAAAAACATATTGTGAGATTTATTTCCACTTGTCCTGCTTGCATTACACGGGCGAGACACGCACCCTCCACCTTCAGTTAAAAAAAAGAAACGTTCATTCAGAGTACATTGTACTTAAGTCGATTTTTAAACTAGTGACTTAGTACTTAAGTAAAATCTATCCAAGTAATAATAATTTAACTTGAGAACAATTTAGTCCTCTTTCCACCTAAATGCAAATCAAGTTTTTTTTATGAAGTTTTGATTTTATGAACCTTGTTTTTATTTAATTAAGGCGCAGTGTAGACCTGGAGACTTTATTTTTAATTTATTATTTATTTATAATGTTTTACGATCAGGATCGAGACGTGATCGCCTTCAACCTACTGACTTGGTCCCTCTTTGGCTGCTGTGTATTCTGCCACCTTCTTATCAGCATTCAGTCTTCACGTGCATCGATGAGCCTTGGCCACCCATGATCCTGTCGCCGTTTTACTGCTGCTCCTTCCTTGGACTACAAGTTTTGGAGATGCTATCACAATTTGGCTGATTTTTCCTGATCCAACCTCAACTTTGAGAAGAAAATGTTCACTTGTTGCCTTATATATCCCACCTACTAACAGGTAACTTGACGAAGAGATAATCAATAGTCAGAGTGACATCATCACATTATACTGACATCAGTAAGGTCTTTGGAAATAATACAGATAGGTGTCATAGTGATGTCATAGCACAACAGTTTCCGGGTATAGTATATTATAATGATGTCATAGCACATGATACTGATGTCATAGATCAAAGTGGTGTCATAGTCATGTCAGTAAATTATATATACACAATTGTCATGATATAGTAAGGATGTCATAGTGAATTAATTAAGACGACGCACACAATCGCCCCCTTGTGGAGGTTTTAAATTGTAAATTTTGTCATGACCCATCAAATCAAAACCCACAATCAGACAAATAAATTCAGATACCTTTATTAAATGACTAACAGACAGTCAAATAAACTAGACGGACCAACAACATGAATATTTCAAACACCGGAATAAAGAATTCTCTAAAGAATAAGGTTGATCAGACTGATTGTCAATTACAGGACGTGTTCAACATGCAGAATAAGAAAATATAGGCTGAACTTTGGAAAGAAGGCACATTTTAGTTGCATCTCTTAAAACATTTCTTCACTGACGTAAACCCAGATTAAACAAAGAAGATCGACGACAATGATTTTCGATCCAGAGCGATTTCGGAACACCGCCATGCTAGCCTGTCTCCGTTACGTCCATTCAGAAGCCTGTTGGATGCATCAACCCCAATACTATAAGCTAATTAAAGCCGAGCTGAATCCTGCGCGAGATGTAAATGTGAAGCGGACTGACCCAGCTCTTCTTTTGTCCAGGAATCAGAGATCAGACTCTCACAGAGAGCAAAAATCCGTTTGTTTACTCACATGCACAAATACGTGGAGTAAAGTGACTCCTGAAGCGAACAGCAACGTTAAATCCTGAGGCCCCGCCCACACAGCTGTCGACTACAGAGACGTCCGACTTCTCAAAAAGAACAAATGATATTAAAAAAAGAACAGACCGAGACAAAACAGTAACGTTTTCAACCTTCTTTGGTTCTCTCTCCTTTTTCTCCCGATCTAAGCAAGAACAGCTGGATCACCCCCCCCCCCCCCTTCCCCAGCCCCCGACATGTATTTAATCCAGGACTGAAGGCAGGAGCTCTCGAGCTTGAATCTCATTCCCAGGAACAAACAAATAAGAAAATAGAGAACTTAACACTGTTTGTGGTTTGACTAGGAGCCGAGATTGAGTTACAGTAGAACAGTAATGAAAGTAATGAAACTGGATATTCTGCTTGCAGCCAAAAGCAAAATATACAGTCGTGGAAAAAAAAAAAAAAAAAAAAAAAAAGAGACCACTTCAAAATTATCAGGTTTTTTTTTTTAGATTTACAATTTCTGTTTATGTGTTTGACCAAAATCAGTAGTATGGTTTCATTCTATTATACTTTTTATCAATCTATATAGTAAAACAATACTAAACAAACCGAGAAAATTTGAAGTGGTCTCTTATTTTTCCTGTGATGGATTGGCAGCCTTGTGCGTCAATGTATCTTGGGTGAAACCAGAGCATGTTATATAGAATGTTACGTAATATCACGTCATAGTGATGTCATAGTAAAGGGTGATATCCTAATGGTGTTACAGTGATGTAAGTCACTTCATAGTGATGACAAACATTATAGCACATAATAGTGATGTCGTAATGTGCGAAGTACATCACTGTGAAATCGTAGTGATGTCATAATGTGCCGAGTACACCACAATGACATCATAGTACAATATAGTGATGTCACAATTAGATCATAGGGACGTCATACTACAGCGTATGGACGCCTATAGTACATCATAGTGAAATTGTACATCAGTGATGTCATAGGACAACATAGTGACGTCATAGGGCTGTCCGACATAGTGTTGTCAGTCATTGTCCTAGTACATCATAGTGATGTCACAGTATATTATACAGAACGTGGTCAGTGATGTCCTAATACATCATTAAAAAACGTCCCGATTCCCTTTTAACCCTCAACACAACAGAGAGCCTGACAGTCCAACATATTTGTGTTTTCTTTCTCCACACACATGACTCAGAGCTTCACTAAACAGCTGATGAGAGCTGCACCAGGTGTTAAATGAGGTAGAACTCCGAACACTTCATTAACATCAACACCTCAAAGCCCGATCCCGAGAGCAAACCACACAAAGAGCGGCGACGATGCTGAAAACATCTTCAGGTGCGGTACACAGTCCCACGGACTCCGACGAGGACCCACAGAGAGTACGCAAGCATTCCGATGCCTTAGGAGATCTGACCACACCACTGCCTCAAGCAAATCGGCCGAGGGCTCCATCCGACAAGCCGGGTTAGGAATGTGGAAACCGGCAGCCATGACGGAGCGATTATCCCCAATTTGCTTCGCTCCCATCAATACCCCCCCCCCCGACTCGCCCTAAGCCGCTCACGCCCATTTAGTTTTGGTAATGGAAAAAGACACTCAGGTTAAGAAACAGAATTCTTATTCTTGACTGAATCTTCATATTGTGTGGAAGAAAAAGAAACATCCTTGATTTAATTCTCACATGTTAATATACTAAATATGAATTTTGTTTTAATATACTGGGATTACAAGTCTTGATGATGAAAGGGGTCTAATTATCTTATTAAATATGTCTTATTAGAACGTGGCAGTGGTGACTCCTCGACAGATCCTCGACTCGTAATCAGGGGGTCATTGGTTCAGGTACTCCCATGGTCTTACTATTGGGTTACTAAGTAAAATGTTATTCTTATTTTAATTTGCTTGGGGTAGAAATTGGGAAAGACCACATTTTTTTTGGACCGTGGACCAGTTTAAAAAAAGATAATATAATCACCAACCGGTAATGATATGGAATGGAAAATTCAACAAGACTCCCACCTAGTGGTGATTGGGGACAATAACAACAGACGAGTATTGAACATTTGCTTGCTCTTGTAGCAATCTCGAATTATTATTTTTTTATTTATCTGTGCCGTGATGGTGAACTGTGGGATTTCCCGTTAGCACACCAGCACGGAGAGTTGGAACTCCACGGGGGTTGCCGGTAGCTGCTTGAATGCACTGTAGTGCTGGTCCCGTGCCCGGACAAATAGGTTTGTGTGAGGAAGCGCATCTAGAGTTAAAACCATGCCAAATCAATAATGGGGGAAAAATATATTAAATCCCTTTTCATATTGAAGTAAATAAACAATTACAGCAGTTAAAAATAACCTTTCGGTAAAACATGATCAGTGCTTGTTTTCAGACGTCAGGACGATATTGGCGGTGACGAACATGAGGCAGAACGTCGCCCAGAGCACCACGAATATCACCCAGCAGGTGTTGTGGAACGGTGAGCGGTGCTTGTTCTGTACCTCCCGGCCAACCACGGGCTCCAGATGGCGGCGACCAAAGAACACCAGGGCGGCGGGGACGATGTACTGGATCCCCGTCCCGGCGTAGGCCCCGGTAATCCCCACCAGAGCCTCAAGGTCATGCGTACAGAACGCCACGATGATGGGCGGCACCAGGGTGATCAGAGGAAACACCACGCGGTCCACCACCCAGGGGTAGGTCCCGCCGTCCCGGTAGAAGAGCGTCTTCCAGTTGTTACGAAGCGTGACGGCGATGATGGGGAAGTTGGTGCTGATGGTGAAGACCGGGAAGAGCCCTAAAAAGTAGCGCAGGGCGGTCGCGGCCAGCACGTCGCAGTTGTCGGTGAAGTTGAGCGTGTACATGTCGCGCAGCAGCGAGCTGTCGAAGCAGAAGATGGCGGTGAACGAGAGCAGGCCGTAGAAACCCAGGATGAGCGCGTAGTCCGCCGTGAGAAGTGCCGTCATGCGGCGTTTGTCCGAGATGGGCGTGATGAGCGAGGGTAAGGAGTGCTGGCACATGAAGGAGTACACGCACACGCCGAAGAGGTTGGGCACCCCGCTCAGCTGCGCTACCTGTGGGTGACCCTCGCCTCGCCCCTTCCCGATCCTGATCAGCGCCAGGATGATCATCATGGTGAAAGCTGGAAGGAAACGGAGTGGACAAAATTAAGAATTATTAGTCGACTGGGACAAAACGACAACCAAAAAGCAGCGGGATTTCTTGTTATCACATCAGTGTCGAGAGTCGGAACTCCCCGGTGGACTCTCAGATAAACAAATCGGTGTGTTGTAGAGTAAAAGCCAAGGAATGGCATCTGGAGTAAAAAACTGTGCCAAATCGATAATGCCGACCATGATGACCACAATGGAGTGGACAAAATATAAAACAACTATTGGTCGACGGGGCATTTATTTGACCAGGGCTCAGGAGCAAACCTAGAAGTTTGGAGAACTCTACTTGCTGCCTCACCATGCAGGTGTCTGAAAACCTACAGAGCTGCCTAAGTAAAGTTGACAAACTCATAAGACGCTTCCCGATGTGGATCAGCACCAGGATGATGAAAGTGGTGAAAGCTGAAAGGAAACGGAGTTCAACGGGCATTTACTGGGCACTGTCGTAATATTAAAAACACGACTGGTCTGTCTGGCAACCTAGCGAGCAGCCTTGCTGCCTACCTTGGCAATTGAAGAGGATCCAGGTGTTCAGGGACAGATGTTGGAGAATGAACGACTAACAAGCTTCTGACTGACACAATTCCCAAACAAAAAAAGGTAAGCCTATTTTTTCCTAAATTGGCATTTTCAATTTGTCAGTGAAGCCCTTGTTCACCCCTGCGTTCTACACAGGCGCTTCTCGATCTGACAATCAGAGCCCTTACACAGTGTTTGAAGACCCCCGTCTTAGCAAAAGCGTGTCACTACCAGTTATGCCATCCAGATTGTGTATGTCGGAGCCTAGTAATTAAGGTACTGGACTATTGACCCTAACGAGGTGATGCAGTTGGGCCCTGGAGCAAGGCCCTTTAGACTCAAGAGTCGACTCTCATCAATGTCTAATATGAACGAAGTGCAAACCCCCACTTCACTCCTGGTGAGCATAGAGACCATTCCTGATCGATAGGAAGGAACACATCTATCACGACGAGGTCCTCAAGTCTCAGAGTCCTCACCCTTTCATTTTACTGCTTGGGATTAGTCCCAGCCCTCATCCTAGCCCTACTAGGCTGCTTTACGATTTTTGAAGATCAAAAATGATTTCTTACCATTTGAAAACTACTCACTCCACATTGGCTGCCTGCTTTCTAAGGAGCGCACATAGGATGATGTAAAGTGCCTAGGTAGCCAGTCCACTAGGACTAAGATTTGGCAGGAGGTCTCGAGCCACATGCAAGTCCAAAGCCCTTAACATTGTAAGTGAAGTTTCCCGGTAGTCAAATAAAAAAAATAGTGCATATAGGTTCAAAGGGTGTTAGGTGTCTATTAATCTGCAATGGCAGCTAGTGTTGTGGCAGCTTTAGATCCACCAGGGGAGAAAAATGATTCCCCCTGATCACAAGGACACGATGTTCCCTGGATGGTGCGGCTCCAAAATAAATAAATATATGAACGCCTCATCAAGCCAATCTGGAGAAATCCGCATGGAACAAAAGCCTTCCTACGTCCTTTAAGCTAGCACGATCAAAACCTCAGCGACATAAAAATCAGAATACCAATATTGTCATTAATAATCAGTGGCCCGAAATGTTCATAAGATAAAACATCCGTAACGCAAAGTACCACCGTATCATTCTTCTTATCATGTGAACACAGCAGTGTTTGTCTTTACAGATCCAATTGAAAGGACACAGGGGTCCGTCCGGGACGCCGTCCCTCATATCCTAACTGAGACAGACAGTACGTAATTACCTTCTGCCAATATGCCAGCATGTCCAGAAGCGAAAGGAAATCGGTGCATTTCTGTACAGGACGCTTAGAGGTTATTCCCAACGCACTTTACAATATCATGCTATTAGCTTTCACGATCACGCTGTACAGATGTGAAGTGCTTAGGTGCCTTTTTTTTATTTTATTTTTTTAGAGATGACACTTTTATCTTTAACAGAAGAACACGTGAACATGGAGACTGAGAGCCGGGGACATTCCAACAACATACAGTTCCAATAAGAATACTAAACACGACTATTTCAAGTGTCCTTACAAAGTGAGCTTCTGAGTCAATAAAGCGCTACAGTTTCTAAGCCTTGACTCCCGCCTCTGCCCCGGAATCAGCCGCTCCGATTGGTTGTTAAGACATTGCCGTTCCATAGTCACAGTGATTGGTTTGTTTTCCAGCCAACAATGATCCATTCACTGATTATGTGTCTTCAAACTATAAAAATAGGAAATTATAGTTTTATTTACACCCCTTCTAATCAGAACCAGAAATAACTTTTAAAGAAATAAATTTTGATCTGTTGGATCGGACCTCACACGTTCATTAGTGAGCCTTGGCTGGCCATGACTCCGTCACCTGGTGTCCACTGTTCTTTCCTTGGACCAACCTTTCATAGATATTTTCATAACCGAGACCGGCGGTCCATAGTCACCCTCTTCCAATATGCTAGCATGTCCAGAAGCGAAAGGAAGTGACATTTAAGGCTAAAATATACCCTCGCTGCCTGATATAACCCACTTACTGACAGGTGCTATGATAAAGATATGATCCTTGTTTTTCCACTCTCCTTTTCATGTCTACGTTGTAGCCTAGTAGTTAATGTCTCAAGAGTAGGAATCTAACGCACTTTAACCTTAATTCCAATAATTCGGTTTGGATAAAAGTGTCTGCTCAATAAACTAAAAAATGTAATTAATATTAATAATTTTAAAAAATCAAAATGAATGAATGAATGATACTGGGTGAGCTGGACCCTCTTCAGTTCATTGTGGATCCACTCAGCATACAGTGACCGAATTACTGCCTGTTTTTTTTGTGTGTGTGTGTGTGTGTGAGAGAGTTCACAGTTCAGACCCATGTGCCCACACCGGCGTCAGATCCAGACATATCAAGATAGATAAAACCCGAAAACATAAATATCGGTGGCATTTTCCCCACTCATCTACGAGCTCACAGGGGGGAGGTTCGGCCCGTGTGATGAATCACTCGGCACCGCTCGTCCAGACAGGATCACATTGCGGCTGTAACCGACTGAGGCCTTTTCGCTGAAGGTTAAACATCTGTACAGAGGACTCGCACCGTGGCATGACGTGTCAGGAGTATTTGGATTAAATGCGCCCTTGATTTTTCCACTCTGGTGCTCTTCGGTCCGGAGCCGTTAACACAGGACGAATGAGTCTCAGCCGCCCGTTACACTTGGACACTCGGCCATTTTTTAAATAAAGGTCGTATGGGACGTCGGCGTCGGGGGTCTGGGTTCTAGTTACGCTCACCGAGCAATTTATTAGGTACACATGGACGTTCAACCAAGTGGCAAGTAAGGTACTGCACTAACGATCAAAACCGGTCACCGGTTCAAGCCACATCTCCGCCAGGTTGCCACGTTTGGGTCCTTGAGCAAGGCCCTTAAACCTCAATCGCTCAGACTGTGTACTTTCACAGTACTGTGAGTCACTTCGGATAGAAAGCGCTTGCTAAATTTTATTCTCAAAGTCGATGCACTGTTTTTTTTTTTATTATTTAGCATGCCCTTCTTAACGTGTCCCTCCTATTTATCCGGGCTCGGGACCGGCACTACGCTACGCGCTGACAAGGCCGAAATTCCATCTGGGGAGTTAGGTGTGAAGTGGAAAATCCCACTACTCCAACTGGGTGAATAATAATAATTATTATTATTATTATTGGGTGCATTGTAGTGCCAGTCCAAGGCCTGGGTAAATAGGGAGGTTTGCATCAAGCGACTCCTAAAGGGAGCAGCTGAATGCATTCAGATTAATAATAATAATAATAATAATATAGTATAAATTAATAAATTCTTCTTTTAATAAATTATTAAAAGAAACACTAAGACATTTAAACAAGTGGATGGAGATTCTTTTACTCAGAAAGACATCAGCGAGAAGCTACAAACACCGCTAAGTGACTTAAGAGCTTAATTTCATGAGAAAAGGAACCCAAAGAAGGTTAGAAGTGGCCTGGGAAGCGTTCACAGAGACAGAAGGGAGCTGAAAGGTTTATCCCGGGCATCTGCTCTGAGCTTTCAAAGTGCCGTCCTAATGAGCAGTGCTAGAGGAGTGTGGTGAGAGAGCTGTGAAGAAACACCACCACTCATTTACAAAGGCCGGAAATCAGGAGGAAGTGAGATCAGGCTGTCATATTTTTATTTTTATATATATTTATCACTTCTGGGTGACCAAAATGAGCAGTGTTCTTTCATCCCAATTGAATCATTATTGTAAATGATAGTTTTGAAGTGGTCTCTTATTCTTTTTTTTATCACGATTGTGTATTTATTTTAGGCTTTTTTATCCCTACTTGTCCTCGCAATCTTATTTACTGACTTGAGTCGACTGTTCCCATTAGGCATCGCCAAAGCAGATCGTGACGTGGTTTTGGACGTGGAAACCGGAGCACCCGAAGGAAACCCTGGGAAACACGGGGAGAACATGCAAGCTCCACACAGAAAGGACTCGGAACATCTGTCTTCTTGTTCTTTTCTCTAGTCTGTCCTTTCTTGCTTTTGTTCCTTTATTTATTTTTCTTTGTTACGGATGCCCTTCCTGACACAACCTTCCTGAAGCAACCTTCCTGTTTATCCGGGCTTAGGACCGGCAATACAATGCACTGGTTTGTGCATCCAAGGAGATGGGGTGGCGCCCGGCCGACTAATGCAACTGGATCGAGTGCTAGTCTGCTAGCCGAATATCCCCATAATGGCACCTTATTTTTTACCCCAGTAAGTGAGTTTACTGAGCACCGGGACTCTCCAGAACTTCACAGGTTTGAATCATAGGTGCACCTTAATGAAAACTTTTGAATCATGTCTTGAGATTCTACAGTCTTTACACTAATAAGTCTTAGTGAGAAGTGGACCCAGGTGCTAGTCTGGATTTTTGCGACGACGTCGGTAAAGCAGGTTCATATGATACACGCTTGTGTTTTCTCTCTTGTTGTTTTTCTAAGTTTTGTCCGTTCTGTTTGATCTTTCTTTCTCTTTTTCCATTATTTTGTCTCTTCATTTCATTTCTCTTTCGTTCTTTTTCCTGCATGTTTGTTCCAATTCTCTCTCATTATTTCTCTAGTTTTTTTTCTTTCAGGTGTTCTGTTTCTTTCTTTATTTCTTGGTCCTAAAGAAAATGAAACGTGCAGTTTTAAAGCCGGATGACTTCCCGGTCAACACTCCTCATATATCTGCGTTCTAATTCTTTCTTTCTCTTTTCTTTCTTTCTTCCAAGACTTCATACAGGAAGGTTTTCTCTTGACTGTTGACAGTTCGGTGAGGCACTGTCGATTTCGGCTCAATGGACGGTAACTAAGCCTTTTATCAACGGCCGCGATGTTGATTTCTCTGTCCTCCGTCATCTCCTTCGGAATAAAAAATGCAAAACGCAGTGGCGCTTCCATCTCCAAGCTGTCCGTGAGCCACAAATCTGTCTTCATTTATTCGATGCCGGGTACTCGGATAGACTTACGTTCCTCCGTGTACATTGCTCAGTCGTTTGCTCGGCAGATGAATGAAATGACTTCTGTGCTGCCTGAGGCTGGTAACGTTGAAAGCGGTAAGTGGATAGTTTACCTACTTGAAGCTGTTGATTTTGGGAAATGCAGCTCCCTCTATCAAAATAGCAACCAGGACTAGATCTGTATACACGAATACTTCCGAGTCACAGTATCATGACCACATGCTACAATCAGAGACTGACTCAATGAGGTCCTGGTAGGTTGTCAAAGCTATCTGGAGCCAATCATCAGAGGTCCAGTTCAGCTACTGGCGGGAATATTAATATGGATGTAATGTTAATGTTTTGAATCTGAGAAAAGAAAATTTGAAGTGTTTCAGATTTGTTCTTTGCAATAGCCACGTCCACAGATATACACATAGTTTACAGGGGGGAGCTTTTAGTGGTTGCCGCGGTGATCACAGCAAAAAGCGTCTCAGGTGAAGGAAACCCTTTGTTCTCAAGTACTTTTGCACTTTAATATGGAGCACAATGGGATGATACGGACACAAACCCTGTTTGCATTTAGTTTTGTAATATATTTACTGTTATGCCATGCAGTTAGCTGTTTAAATTGATAAGCTTGAATGAGATTCTGTATTTAAACGTTTTGGAGGAAAATGAATCGTTTCAACGAATTGACTCATCACTGGTTGCCAGTGCTGTCAGAACCACTTGTTTTTGAATTCCTCTTGGGCGGTTTGCAAGGTCGGGGAGAAACCAGACCCGGCGCTAAGTGACACAAAGGTTCAAACATAAGGAAGGTCCCTCTGCGTTCACTTATCTGACCCGCTCACGGTCACGGTCTCTCCCGAAGAGCTTTCTGGGTGACTGAAGATGAACACGAGGGGTTCGGCCGGTCCCGTCGTCTGATATGAGTAATGACCATGAGCAGACGGAAGCATAGCAGGAAAGAAGATGAGCAGACGGGGGAATCATTTGAAATAGAAAATGAATCGTGCATGTATTAGATGTGAACAGGATGTTTGCTGCTGGCACTGGCACAACATGAAGTTTTGCAGGTCTAATACTTCACACAGAAGTGCACCCATAAGCACTTTTTTTTTTACTGTATTAGCAAATCAATAAAGACTTCCAATGAGCCGTGAGGGAAAATGAGAAATAAATGAGAGAAAAAAAGAAACGGAGATGAATGAGAAATACATGGGGCTAGATCTTTTTTTTTTCCACCCGATTGGATTTTGCTTCTCTGTACTGCTGCTGATTGAAGAGAACCGTGGCCGACACGCTCCTCCGACATGTGTGCAGTAGCCTCGGTTCATATGGGAAGAGTCAAGAACCAATCTCAGGTACTCTGGCCTAAAGACTCGTGACTTGACTCTGACCCTGGCCTAAAGACTCTGACCCTAGCCTAAAGACTCGTGACTTGACTCTGACCCTGGCCTAAAGACTCTGACCCTAGCCTAAAGACTC
>JAYDZG010000023.1:10513803-10529569 GCA_034509265.1 Microcambeva bendego
AAAAAGATTTTTAGAAATGTTGGCCAACTGAAAAGTATGAACATGAAAAGTATGAGCATGTACAGCACTCAATATTTGGTTGGGGCTCCTTTGGCCTGGATTACTGCAGCAATGTGGTGTGGCATGGAGTCGATCAGTCTGTGGCACTGCTCGGGTGTTATGAGAGCCCAGGTTGCTCTGATAGTGGCCTATCTATGGAATTAAGGTCAGCCGAGTTTGATGGCCAATTATGAACAGGGATTCTATGGTGCGTGTGCATGTGCCGAGTCCTGTTGGAAAATGAAACCTCTCTCCATAACGTTGGTCAGCATCAGGAAGCATGAAGTGCTCTAAAACTTCCTGGTAGGCAGCTGTGTTGACATTGGACCTCAGAAAACACAATGGACCAACACCAGCAGATAAAATGGCACCCCAAACAATCACTGGCTGTGGAAACTTTACACTGGACCTCAAGCAACATGGATTATGTGCCTCTCCTCTCTTCCTCCAGACTCTGGGACCGTGATTTTCAAAGGAGATGCAAAATTGTCTTTCACCAGAGAACATAACTTTGGACCACTCAGCAGCAGTCCAGTCCTTAGCCCAGAGGAGACGCTTCAGACGCTGTCACTTGTTCAAGAGTGGCTCTACACAAGAAATGCCCCACATTTTTTGAATGGGTTTTGTTTCACAATCCTCTCCAGGGTGCGGTTATCCCTATTGCTTGTACACTTTTTTACACAGTCTTCCCCATGATTCTGTAGCCTACATAACTGGACCGAGAGTCTTGAGATAATTAGTTGATTAGCAAGTGGCACCAGGTGTCTTCATTATTGAACCTTTTCACAATATTCTAATTTTCTGAGATACTGAATTGGGGATTTTCATTAGTTGTCAGTTACAATCCTAAAAATGAAAAGAAATAAACATTTGAAATATATCAGTCTGTGTGTAATGAAGGAATATAATATACAAGTTTCACTTTTTGAACGAATTACTGAAATAAATCAACTTTTCATGATATTCTAATGTTATGCCCAGCACCTGGTTGTACCACACTACAGTTGAGTTGAGAGTTTTGCCCCATTTTGGGCTCGGACTGATTTGACCGGCTGTCGAACTCCTTAGCAACTCCATTCGAGTGACTTGCCAAGCACTCTGGGACTGAAATCGGATTAATAGAAAGTTCAATGTCTATCATAAGTACCATATGACACAAGCACATGAGTGTGCTCTCTTGGAACCCGTTCAGATTACACAGCAGTGAATACAGTTGGGGAAAAAAGGCCTTAACAATAAAGTCTATGAGAGCAATCTACAGCGAAAAAAAAAAGATATGGAATAAAGACGACTTGGTGGTCCATAATGTAAGATTTCTTACCTTTATTAAAGAACATGGAGGCCATTTGTCCCATCTCTACTCTCTCCACGATGTCGAAGTGATCGGCAGATGCTGTCCGCTCTCACATAGTAAACATTCTTTTAGGATTCGATTTAAGAGCACGGTTTATTGCTTAAAATGTAAAAACACACAGAATACTTACGGACAGAAAGGATGGGTCGGGTCTCTACACGCTCGGACTGGTCCTGGGTGCTGATCTCGTCATCTGAACACTCCGAACTAGAGTCACTGCTATTGGTCTAGAGAAAATATATTGCATGTACAAGTTTTCAAGAGGAACAATAAGAACATCAGTGTAATGAAAACAGAATTAAGTAAGCCAGCCCATAAACACTAAATCAAATAAAGAAAAAAACACTTCATTAAGGGCTAAGCACCCCTCAAACACATAAACATGGTGGAATTATTCTTAAGTTGTGTTTATCAAGGATCGGAAATCGTTTTGTTTTTTACAAGTTGATTACATACGGCTTAAAAGATTTTGCCCAGCCTACGCGGTTCGTGACCCTGATGTAGCGCAACGGTCCATTTATCGGGCGTCCTAGCAATCCTACAGCATTTCAGTTAGCGATCAGATCTAAAATGCCGTGTATGTTGTGTTCCTCTCACCTCGTCCTGCTCTCTCCTCTTCCAGCGTAGCTGAGCATTGGCTGCAGCCATGGCCTCGATCACGAACGTTGTGGTCATGTAACTAGGAAGATCAGGAAATGAGATGGTTCATTACAGTCGACAGTGGCAAGCGGACAGTAATGGGATGTGAACCAGGGACCTTCAGATTACTAGTCCAGTCCCTCAACATCAAGGCTTTTTATTTATTTATATTGTTTGCAAGTGCACTTTAGGATCTATACCGTTTTAATTGGACCATGTTAAGTTGATCATTCCATTCACACCTGCATCTTACTTAGTATTGTATAGTTAATGTTTACATATATTATAATTACTATTATTGTTGTAATATATATTTATCTAGTCTATTATTATTGCTGTTGCTATACTACTATATTACAACCCTGACTAATCTTATATGCCTATTATTATTAATGTATATCATTTAGACCATATCATGAATACTGTAATAACCACAAGTTGTTTACATATAATAACCATAAATGTTTATTGATGTTCTCTGTTCCTTTTGAACTTCATTTTGTTACCGTGTACCTGTACTAAGTAATGACAATGAAGTTGAATCAAATCAATCAATCTGTCTGTCTGTCTGTCTGTCTGAATTCAGTGGTGCTATTGTATTGAAGTAGCGAACAGCTAAACAATGATGGAGTACGCTATTAAAAAAAAAATCAGTAATACTGTTAATAATAATAATAATAATAACATTTGACTGAAGGGCTGCAGCTATTGATTATTCTTGTAATCGAGTATTCTATTGATTATTCCAGTGAATGATCGAGTAATCGAATAAGAAATACTTTCAATTTATACCAGAAACAAATAAATATTGGAATAAATGTCTTTTAAGCAAGTTTAAAGAAAACAATTATCTATGGCAAAAACAAATAATAAAAAGGGGGGTTAGAGAACTGTGCTTGTGATCAGAAGGTTGCCAGTTCGATTCCCAGAGCCGACTGTTCACGACCGAAGTGAAGCACGGCACCCTTGAGCAAGGCACCTAACCTCTAACTGCTCCCCGGGCTGCCCATCGCTCCAGACACGTGTGCTCATGCCCCCTAGTGTTCACTAGTGTGTGTGTTTCACTGCACAGATCGGATTAAAAAAAGACAAATTTTACTCTATTCTAAATTCTAAAAATAAATAAATAAATGTTTGAAAGGGGGTGCAAAAATATTCTCATCTATAACAGTGGGACAGTTTGGGAACCACCGGATTAAATGGAGGAGTTACTCGAGGTACTCTGAGACTACAGTGTTCTTCAGCCTACCCCACGAGCCCTTTTGGCCTGAGACGTTGACTTTATCACTTACATCATGAAAGCCAAAAAGCAGATGAGAGCCAGACTCACAGCCCAGCCAGCAGTGGCAAACGCTTTGGGCATAGTCAGAGCACCGGTGCCGACGATCAAGTTGAACATGTACACCAAGCCAACCTGTGCACAACACACAAAGTTTCATTTCATAATCAGAAGTCGTCATTAGCCGAGAAAGATAAGAAGGCTTGCATCAGCAGCGATTCAAACTGAGTATTTTTAGTCATTTAATGGTAAATTGAGGGTTCATTTTAGAATATCCATCATAGCAAGCCCAAAGTATGGACACAAAAACTAACCAGAAGGAAAAAACTACGTTATTAGATGACAAACATTTACATATGGGCAGTCAGAAAGAGAGACATGTGTTGTTCCGCCTAGTGCCATAACGCTTGGATAGTTAAGTGCCTGGAGAAAGGCTGGTAGAAATAGATTTTAAAAAAAGATTGTGTATTGTTCACTAATGTGGTCTTGGCCTGTTTCTTCTTTCAAGTCCAGATGCTTTCAGCCAAATATTTTCTTGTTGTTTTTTGGTGCTAATACATTTCAGTGCTTCGTCCATCTAGGAAGTGTACTTAAATAATCAACCCATAATAATTTAACCGCCAAAGACGGTTTCGCTCTAGACTGAGCAGTTCTGCTTCTTTTAAAGCTGATCAGCGAAAACCAAACACTACTTTGAACACGTGGATGGGTTAGTGCTGTAATCCATCCTTTTCTTGCTTGTTATAATGCAGAAGTCGATCCACTGCTTTAAATCTGATACGCATTCACTGGTGGTGAATGAAGAAATATCAAATTATGATGTGAAAAGTAGTTTATGAGGAAAGCTTGACTTTTCCAAGCTACTTACTGGGACTTGAAACTTTATATAGTATGTGATCAAAAGTATTCAGACATGCTGTAACAGGAAAGCACCTTCCCTAAACTGTTTTTGTCAAAGCTGGTTAGTTCCAACTTCTAAAGCACTGACTAGATTGGGACCAATTCAAGAAGAACACACTTCTAACAAAACTTTTTTATCAGATCCAGTGTGATCTGAGCGTTTATGAAGTACGAATACAATCTAAGGCTTGTTTCTCAGCTATTGAAAATACCATTTAGACGTTCCAGCTTTACTTTAAGCATGACATAGTGATCGATCGATAGAACCTTAGAACCTTGTGATAGATGTACTAAAAAGTAAACACTTACAAAAGGTGAGTATGGCTCTCCTGTGTCTGTAATACCTCCTGCCATGGTGATCGACTGGTACACGACACCTAAAAGAAATCCCACAATATTTAGCTAGTGCAGTAATTAAGTAAGACTCGGTGTCTTCGTCTTATGAGTGTAGTATGAGTCCGAACAGAGGAAGAGAAGCTCACCTGATCTCTCTGTTGTGCTGACGCTGTACTTTCTCAGCTCATCGACTCCTCACAGCTAACCTGTGCTAACTAGCTTCCTAAAATGAATGCGCCCAATAACTGGTCTTTTTCGCTCATATTTCATGAAGTAAACGGTCCGCGTTGTCATATAGCGCGACTACAAGCACCTGTCAGAGGAATGGATAGTAAAACAAGTTACGAGATGTTTAAAGTTGCGTTGAGGTTAGCTAGCGGCTCTGAGTAAACAGTCGCTGAGGATACAGTCGCGACAGCGCATGCGCACACTAGCGCACTAGGTAGTGTGTAGAAAGAGGACGTAGTACGTATTAAATAAGTATTAAATAGTAGTACGCATTCTAAGTTGTGAATAGGTAAGCACCGAAATATTATAATTATACTATTCTATTTATCACCATCATGATCATCAACAACAACAACAATAATAATGATATTTTATTAGTAGTAGTAGTAACATCACAAACCTATTACGTTCAGCTCATAAGTATTACGTCATACACAAGCAATTTTGTATCTCCAGTTCACTTCACTTGCACGTTGGACTGTTAGAGGAAACCCAAGTACCCAGAAGAAACACACGGGGAGAACATGCAAACTACACACCCATGAGGATCGAGCACAACCTTCCTGCTGTGAGGCGGGTGTGCTATCTACTGAACCATCCCAAGATGAGTAATTAATTAAAAGTTCAGCTCTATCGTCGATCCATTAAGTATTTCGGCAATAATAGTGGAGTAGTTTGCCATTTCTTTCTCCACTCCTCCCCATTTATCCGGGCTTGGGACCAGCGTGCAGCTGTTTCCAGTTACACATCTGGGTAAACCTACAGGACGATTCAGTGTCTCCAATTAACCTGGTAGCATGTCTTTGGACAGTCGGAGGAAACCGGAGTACCCGGAGAAAACCCACATGGACATGAGGAGAACATGCAAACTCAAAGAAAGGACCGAGATCGCCCCACCCGGGGATCGAACCTTCTTGCTGTGACGCGACAGTGCTACCCACCAAGCCACCGTGCCGCCCCATGCAAATCCATACAAAGGTGCAAACGTCAACATTAGAAATTAACTGTCGAGAGTAAACACTCAGCAGGAGGCACAACAAACCTGCATACCAAACTATAAAGGAATGGTACTTTTCACCAAGACATTAATTATTTAACTAAGTGTACCTTTCATTACTGTTTCTCATATACATATACTATTTCACTTTGCCTCTTGATCTTTATTTTCAGAAACACCCCTTACATTTATTAATTTTCACATTTACCATATTAATATGGTCGCACATCCATAGTCAAGCATTCTTAGCTATGCTGACTGTTCATGCACCGTCAAAATTTGGTGGACAATAGCCAATTCTTTAAAATACATTTGGCAGCCCTTCCATCACCATGACTCAATAAAAACATGAAAGTCAATGAAATGCATTTATTCTTGAGTTAATATCCTCGACACCCACCTACTCATGTAAAATTAAAATTAGACATTTTAACAGACTGCATTGAATACTCACGAACAATTAAATCAAATGATGTGTTATTTTACTGAATAAAGCAGCTTCTCATTGCATACAGAATACAGTATTTGGAATATTTTACTTAAATGGCTAAAATAATCAAATGATAACAGCAAGAATAGATTTTCACCACCACTTTCGCCTCACAGCAAGGTCCTGGATTTGATCCTCAGATGGGGCAATCTGGGTCCTTTCTGTGTGGAGTTTGCATGTTCTCCCCGTGGGTTTCCTCCCATAGTCCAAAGACATGCTACCAAGTTGATTGGAGACACTGAATTATCCTGCAGGTACCTGTGATGGACTGGTGCCCCATCCAGGATGTCATCATGTGCCTTGCGCCCATTGAAGAGCTGGGATAGGCTCCAGCACCCCTCCCCAACCCCAATTAGGATAAAAGATAAAAAAAAATGAAATGAACATCTGGAATCATAATATTAAAAGACTGATACTTTAAACTGTTCCCATTTATAGATCATCAGCTTCTGCTAATATAAATGAAGTGGTATTATTACCATTTGATGAAGTTAACATGGGTATGTTGTATTACTTCCAAAACATGTGTTATATTGAATTAAGATTTGGTGTGCTTGGTTTGCACACCCCGGCCATGCCTGCAGACACATTATGACAACACAATCATAAATTGATTGGTTGACTGGGTCAAGTTTTACAAACTGTCAGGGTTTTTTGCCCTATTTACTTTATTTTGCGGTGAGCTAGTGAACACTGGCGTGCAAATCTCCTCAGCCTGCAGGTTTGGTGTGGGACACACAAAGACCACCCCACCTGGGAATAGAACCGAGGACCTTCTTGCTGTGAGGAAACGTGAATGACGTGCTTGCAGCCAAATGGCACCACTTGCAAAACTGCACTTGCAATAACTAATGCACTCGAGTGATGTTTCATAACCTTATTCCTTGAATCAACTACTTTTTGCAATTTCTCATCTTAAAATATGTTTAGATGAGGATCTGAAACCGTTCAGTGCAGAAAGTGTAAAACAGTGATGCAATCTTAAGGCTTCAAATACTCAGTTTATCACCACCATAAATATTTTTGAACACAACAGAACACGGTTTAGTCTACTTAAAAGAAAAAAGTACACATTCCAAACTGGTAGAAAAAAAAAAACATTTATTTCCCCATTTCACAGAATTAAAACAGAAGGTGATGAAAGATAAATGAGTCTGCACCACAGTGTGGAAGAGGGAAAAAAAACTACATCATTCTGCAGATTTTTGACATTCACAATACAGGCTCAAATGCATGCCTCTTCTTTCCAGCTCAATCGCTTGATAGAATCGTTTTTAAAAAGGCTTGTCACAACTGGTTGAAAACCAACAAAATCAAAAATTCTTTAAACAAAAGAAAATTAACGAAAAAAAAAACTTTTAAAGTCCAAATAAATCTTTGTGTTCATAAACACAAAATAAAGAACCAAAAAAATAACCAAAATAAATAAACGTTTTAAAATAAACATAAGAAAACAATATTTCTGAACAAAAAAAAAATCTTATTTTGCTTGAAAATGTTCTCGTAACAAAGCTAAATGGCTCAAAGCAGTTTCATTGATCGTGGAGCACGACTGTTAAGTAAACCTTAATTTTAAAATCGCAATTGTAAAGCAAGTTTGCTCATCAACTATAGATTAAACTGTAAATATTGTAGTAAGGGAAAAAACAATCTGAACAAAAACTTATCTTCTCTATAACCCCCCTGCATGCTTTGATAGCCTATCGAACAACACTTGGACAGTCATTTACTTATTTCTAGAGTCCTGAGGAAGGATCGAGTTTACAAAAGTGTAGAAAGCTAAGATTAGATTGTCAAGGCTCTATTATTGAACAAGCGAAGCAGAAATCTTAAAGGTTTCTCAGGTAGTAGTTGCTCAGTGGTGGTCATGTTGTACCGTCACGACATAGGCCCGTCCGGTGAAGAAAGAAGACCCCAAACTAGACGTTTTAAAACACCACAGTGAGCCCTCGATTCATGCATGTTACAATTATAAGACCATACATCAAGTCTGAATTGAATAACACGAACTTTAGACACTAAGCTTTACGGTTATGGTTGGTAGAGAAATGGCTATTGCTTTCATGGCTATGGAGCAGCCAATGTTTTTTTTTTCTTTTAGGTTTTTGGTACTAAAGCCAAACAGGAAGGTTTTGTGCAGATAAGATCCTATGTGCATCCTATAAGACCTCAGCTCAATACAGCAAACAAGACAAGATAAATGAACTGCAAGTGTTGACAATGGGCTTTGTTCCTAGTTTTAATAAAAAGTTTAATCAACTGGAAAAAAAACCCAGTGCTAGCTAGCTAGCTATATACGTTTTATGCGTATATCACTTCGACAGACAATGCAAGTGCGACACCTACTGACCGACGGATGAACACATTTTACACTTTTTTATTATTTTAGCTTCACTTACGACGAACTTAATGAGTTTCATGTTACAACTTAACGAAATCATTAAATTTATACCAAAACACGAGACGGCTAACATAGTAACACACAGCTTTGTCGAACGTTGCCTATCTTTATTACATAGACGTGGACTAGCCGCTGAGCTACAAGCATTAGCGGTCGATAAACCTTCCATCTATTTCACATTAGTCGTGTTTTAAATGTTGCTTTAGACCAAATCTTTACAATAAATGAAACATCTCTGCTAGAAATCTGCCGCTTTGCTGTTTATGCTTCCAAGATAGTGCAAAAGGAATCCTCACTAGGTTTTCATTATATGCTTTGTGTTAAAAGCACTAGCAGCACATCCCCATCTACACGAAGGTCAGGTATGGTTTGCAATAAGGTTTCTAAAGCCTAGAGCACACGAAACAACCCACCCCCACATCCTCTTCTTGATTTTTAATTCATTTTAGTTTTTAATTGTATTTTTTTTTTTTAAATCACCACGATCCAGTTCCTAAGCTACGTTAGGCCATGGTTAAAACTCCAGTTAGCGTTAGTAACACGGTGACAGTTTTCTTTCCAAGCCGTCAACACTTAAACCGACGACTGGGTGAAGTAGAATTGTACGAATAATGACAATAACCTAAACATTAAGTACTGATTGATGTACATTTTGACCGCAAGTCAAGTGGACTTGTTTTGTAGTGCACACTAGAAAGCACCTGGAGCTTTAAGGCTACACCTGACCCTACATAACCCTGTTCCCTGTGTATGGCTTAATTGTAACTATGGCAGAAAAGCATTACCGGCATATATTAATGTTCAAAAATATACACACATATGTAAAGAACATGCACACATGACATTGGAGCCAAGAATTGTACACTGAGGGAGCCAAGTCTACTGGTTTGTGGGTAAGGGGTTTCCCTGCCATTCTAAAACATTCCCATCATATGAGCAACTAGTGGAACGTTGACTAATAGTCCACTTTTAGTAGTATTTTTTTATATATATATAAGTTTTACATCAACATATCGGAGAGGACAATTTTTTTCCATTTGTAAAATATGCCTCCATATAGAGTTCCGGATCACTTCTTTTCACCTGATAGGGGCAGGTGTCAAAAGATGACATTACTGTGTTTTGAAAGCCCCTCACCGCCACGTATGATCAGTTTCCTCAAGTAGTCAGTACAGGTGGCTTTATTAATTTAATTATTTTATTTTTACTGTGACAGCCAATCGCCGGCTGGCTGATAGCACGGCTATACTGAATAGGTATCGATTAAGAATGTTCAACGTCGCCCTTTAAGGCTTTTGGATCACGCTGGAAGAAACTGAAGCGGCTCAACAGTAACGGTGGCGATCACATTTCTCAACAAACTTACTATAAAGCTAATATGACTGGCACAGGCAGTTATTGATCAAGTCCTGAAATTGTGTCGTGTGCACTAGGCATTAGAGGAGCATGTCTAGACAGTAAACCGCTCTCAAACGTTGACCTGAATGGGGGAACATAATTAAAAAAAAAGAAAATCACTATTAACACTATACTATAAAGCTTTTGATTAAAACAACTAAAAAAAAAAGAAAGAAATAAAAAAAAAAACCTGACACCTGCACATTGCACTGATTTCTCCAAGGCTCCAAAGTCATGCAAACCTTTATATCATTCCCTTATCTGAGCAAGCACAAAAAAAGGAAACACAGTGAGAGCACTACATTTACAGTTCCTGAAGATTGGTCTGATTACAGCAGAAATAGAGTCGACACGAAGAAGCATTCGGATGGGGTGGAAAAACTAATCCTAAAGCCAAGCTTTGGCTGCTGAAAGTATGTGAACCAGCCCAAAAGCCAGACAATATGCACTGTACTTACTGGCGAGTAATGATGGCCTATTAAAATAGTAGTACTTACCTCCCTATCGTTAGAATTATCTCATGCCTTACCTCTAGCCAAAAATCCCTGTGGTTAAGTGATTCTTAGTAGTAAAGTGTCCAACCTCTCTTTAAAATACTGTAGTATTCTTATATTTGTAAGTTACACCAAGGCCGCCTGGGCAATGGTTTTGCCTTAAGCTCGTCTAAAGAGCGTCTGTCTATTTAACGCGTGTGCTATAGGAGTCTAGCTGCGGTGCCAAGGCTTAGTCTAGACTGTGCTATTGGCGGGCGCTTCGGTGCCACCCGGCGTCCTCCCCCCTCCCGTCGACGCTCTCCCGCGGCTTAAAAAGAGAGCAGTGGAGTTTATTAGGCGGCTGGCCCTGCCTAAGAGTTCCCTCCCTCCCTCTCAATCCCGGCCTAAAACCCTTATAGCTTCCGTTATTATTTTATTAATTCCTACTCGGAGTGCGCGGGACGCTAAACCGCAGCGTGTGATGCAGAGGTTGGCTCCCCCTAACCCCCTCCCCACCCTTCCCACCCTCCCTCACAGAGACACAGGGTGCAGGGAGCATCGTGCCGGCCTCCCCCCTCCAACAGCAGGGCAATACACACATGGATGAATTCCCCTCCCGGTAACCCTCCCGGAGATTAGACCTGTGGGACAGAGAGAAACATTTGGGAATTAGAAGAGTAAATGACACTGAATCAAAATGAATCGATTCGGAAAGACGCCTGGTCATTATGTACACTTGGGTCTTGTTTATTATTTTTCTTATGCCGATCCACTGTCGATAAGGAACCAGACTGATGAGCAAAATGATACGAAAATATATATAGAAAATTAAGCAAACACAAAAACTTTTACACGAATGACCCTTTTCAGGAAACTCCTGAAGACCGATCTCTTCAAAGAGCACTTACCCTCCTAACAGACTAACTACCCTAACCTCTTTTCCTGCTCTTCCTCCTTCTTCTTTGCCAATGCAAGTGTGTGGCCTCCTTCTGACCCTGCTAAATTATTTCTTTTATTTATTTCTTTTATTCCTTTTACTTAGCTCCGTGTATGTATATGTACTAAATTATTGTAAGTCACTTTCGGATAAAAGCGTCTGCTAAATGCTGTGTAATGTAATGTAAACCACAGTGGGAACATATTGTGACCGGTTTTATCAAGCTGTGTGTAATTTTTGTATCGCAATTTGTACCTAATTGCTTTATAATTCACGACTTCCTGACCCTACTGAGAACAAAACCCAGCTTTCTAGAGAAGTCTGGTATTGGAAAGACGGGTGTAACACACCGAGTACTGTACCTAACAGGCGTGTCCTGTGTCAGTGAGGAGGAGCGTCTAAACGCCGTAGCATGCCGCCAGCCGCTCCTTCAGCTGGGGAGGAAACTGCTCGCAGAACTGCTGCCAGTTCTCCTCGCCCACTTGGTCCTTAAATCCATGTAAGATCTGAAACCACACGTTTACATTTCCACGGTGACTCTCCGGAATCGTATTTCGAATATGAAGGAGCTTTCAGAAAGCTGAGGAGGCCAACCTTATAAAACATGTCTCTCAGGTCATCCTTAGGGTTCACCCAGGACGCCACGGCGTCACAGAAGAAAATAAAGTCCTGCACACAAAACACTGTGGGTGAGTAAACAATACCGGCTATATTAGCGGCATATAACGTTCTGGATTATAGAAAACTGCGAGTTATTTATTTATTTTACATTAAAACGAAAAAATGTGACGGTGCTACCCACTGAGCCTCTTATTTTTTCCCCCCTGACTGTAGCTTCATATTATAACGAGTATTAGGCTGAGCTAAACTCTAAAGGATGAATTTAAGTATTCGAATTACCTGCACTACCCCTCCAGGATTTACTCCGATCATCAAGCAGATGCCCCTGAAAGCAGAATCCTTCTCCTCGTTGTCCCTGATGTTCCTGAGCGACTGGCACCTGCGAGCCGATAGCACGGTAACGTTATCAGAGCGGTGCCAAGACCAAGATTTCGAGCGAAACGGAACACGGGTCGATGACTCACCAGGGTCGTATAAACTGCGGCAGCATGGGCGCCACTTCCTGTGGACAGACGTAGCCCAGCCGGCCAATCGTAATGGCTGTTTCAGAGGATAAGAAAACGTCACTTTAGACAGAATGATTTAAACCGAATCAGAACATGTTGAGCATTTTTACCCAAAAAGCCTTTTGCTTTTGTTCAAAATATTCAATAAACAACCGTAAATACTTCATGTGCGTTTCCTTCAATTGTTTTTAAATCCATCTCAATCGTTAATCGTGATACGGATGAGGTCATATCGCATTTACAAGAGCCGCTCGTTCACACGCGCTCTAAGCTCACAAGTATAGAGCTCCACTACACTCTACTCGAACCCTACACATTCAGCAGACATTTTTACAGTGGCACTGAAACCCCGATCGACCTTCACTCCCTTCAATCCGACCAATTCTGCCACTGGGATGCCCGTCTGAGATGGCGCTGTATTTTAAACATTTTAAGTTGTAGTACCGGTGTTCTCTAGCAGAGTCTTCGGGGTGTTGGGTCGGTTTATAATCTCCACCAAGCTGTTGAGCACCATCCCTACATACGGCTCCATCTCTGCACCTAAGAGCAAATGGGTGTAATCACAAGCAACCATTTCAAATCGTCTTCTTAGAATTCTAATCGCACGCTGTTCGATGCGGGACGTGAAACCTTTCCCAACGTACCCATCTGGATGGAGATCTCGCCGATGGCCCAGGTTGCATTGTTGCACACGGAGATGAACTCGGGGTTGAGGTTCAAGCCGAGGATGGGCATGAACTCCGCTGCAAAGTACACAATTAAATCCCACGCTGTACATTTTTAGTTCTCACCAGAGGTCCTTTCAACCTTCAGAAGACTAAGGCATGACTTACAGATGCAAGGTTTGACGTGGAGGAAGCAGGCTTTAGTAAGGTCTCCCAACAGAGCGAAGGAGCTCTGCCTCACTTCTGGCATGGTGTCCTACACACAAAGTATTTTATCGCCCTGATCATGTATTAATCACGTAACCCCGTTACCCCGCGAGCCCCGTTTACCTGCATGCACTGGAAGAGCAGCGTCATGATGTTACTGCGGGCCACCAACTGCTCCACGTGGCCCCCGAGGCCCTCGGCCAGGCCGCTCAGCAGATCCAGAGCTACGATCATGAAGTCCTTATCAGGGGCCTCGTATTGTTCTGGGTGTTGGTTGTACATCTAGGGTGGACGAAAGACAGATAAGGGCAACACCGGGTTTAAAACTCAATGGGTCATTGATAATTGAGGTTCAAATCTAAATTGTTCTCAACTATGACTGCGCTCTGACTTCCAAACAAACTGGGATATGCGAAGAAAATAAGAATTTCATTGTATTGCACATTTGTGTGTGTATATATTTACATTTTATACAGTTGAAGCAATTGAGGGTTAAGGGCCTTGCTCAAGGACCCAACAGCAGCAACCTGCCAGTGGTTGGGTTTCAACTGGCGTCCTTTAGATTACTAGTCCAGTACCTTAACCACTAGGCCACAGCTGGTCCCATATATGACAAATAAATGCTATTATATTATTATAGGGATAAAAGTTAAACTATATTGTTGATGGGTTATGGTCTGACATGTATCTTTATCCAACACCTTTGGCTGAAGAAGTTCTTGATGTAGTTTCCTTATAGACTAAAGACAAACGGGTGTAGCAAAACTTGTGCTCTATAGCACTGGTGTTAATTGTAGGCGTTAAAATCGTACACCGCTGCTTTATTCCACTGGTCATAATGGATCAGACAGTATGAATACAAGAACATCACGAAGAGTCAAGATTTATTTTGTCATCACCTCCAGTTAAAACCAGTGTCGTCCTTGCAGCCAGCTTCGCACCGACTACGGTCCAACATGTCGGACAACAATATGGGCATTTTGAGGTCGTTTTTTGCATTGGAAAAGACATCAGCGCTTAGAAGAATTATGGGTAAAATGAAACACGGACAGCAAGTGACATCGTGTCACCGTCAGGGACGGTGGTAGCCTAGTGGGTAGAGCTTTGGGCCATCAACCAGAGATTGGCGGGTTAAATCCCACCTCTGCTAGGCAGCCACTGTTGAGTCCTTGAGCAAGACCCTTAACCCTGTTTGCTCCAGGGGCGCTGCACTCTGACCCCGGCTTCCAAAAACAATCCGGGATATGCGAAGAAAGCATTTTGTTGTACTGTACATCTGTATATGTGTAATGACAAAATAAAAGCATTCTATTCTACTGATACAATTAATGATCCAGCCATTAAGACTCAAATATAGTAGGCACTCACTACTAGAGATACTGAAGTTCAGAAAACGATTCGGTTCTCGTTTCCTGAGGTACAGAGGGTTTCACAGATCTCACACGGGGGCACCATAACGCTCATAAGCCGAGAAAGCAAAAATAAAAACACCAGGATGAATCGTAGTGAGCTGCATCGCTCCTTTACTGGTTAACCAGTGAGCGGGTTATTCGAAAGGTCTATCTAGGTTGCAATTACATCATGTTTTATTAGCATCATTTTCAAATCAATGGGACCAGCGTTAGCTACAAATGGCTACCGAACGCTTAAGAATCACACACAAATACACTCGTACACATTTATATACATAAAGGATCATTTCTTAGCATTGAAAACGACGATTTTTTTTTTTCAGGTCCTTCTTGAATGAGTGAGAATCTGACGCCGACTCGTTCTCCGCTCAATATAGCGTTTAGATTTGAAGGAGACTTCATAGGATTATAAGGCATTTAGGATTTGGAACAGCGCCTTTCTTGATACTGATACTATACGTCGGCCTGCATTGTCAAACACGCTTTCGGTGGGGCAAAAAAAAAGTATTTAGTCACCCACTGTGCAAGTTCTACTACTCAATCAGATGAGAGAGGTCTGTAATTTACATCATAGGTCCACTCAGTTTCATGACTAGTACACTCATGGTTGAGTTTGGAGACAGTGGACAGGTGGCTTTTATACAGATAATGAGGTCAAACGGGTGCCATTAATACACGTAACAAGTGTAGGACAGAAGAGCTTCTTAAAGAAAAGTTCTGAGAAATCTTGCTTTTTTGTTATTGACCAAATCCTTATTTTCCACCATAATTTACAAATAAATTCTTTAAAAATCCTACTATGTCATTTCCTGTATTTTTTGGTCTCTCCTCAATGCGCCTCTCATAGTTGAAGTGAACCTATGATGAAAAATACAAACCTCTCT